>CAUYTI010101988.1:0-51181 GCA_963575145.1 Galago senegalensis | reverse complement strand
AGACAGAGCCTCAAGCTGTCACCCTGGGTAGAGTGCTATGGCATCACAGCTCACAGCAACCTCCAACTCCTGGGCTCAAGCAATTCTCCTGCCTCTGCCTCCCAAGTGACTGGGACTACAAGCACCTGACACAACGCCAGACTATTTTTTGGTTGCAGCCATCATTGTTGTTTGGCGGGCCTGGGCTGGATTCAAACCCACCAGCTCTGGTGTATGTGGCTGGTGCCTTAGCCACTTGAGCCACAGGCACCAAGCCATTGGCTGCTTTTTTTTTTTTTTTTTTAAAGGAAACTCTTAAAAATTAACATTTTAGGAGAGTATTAAGCAAGCCCTTTTTTAAAAAGCTCTTTTAACAAACCATTTACCTATGTAGTGTTTTAAAGGCATTTTCATATACCTGGTTTTACTTGAGCCTCATTACCTTGCTGATTCAGGCAGAAATTATTACCCCATTTTTCAAGTGAAGGAGTTCAGGCCAAATTGATAGAGTAAACTCAGATTAAACTCAGGACCAGGGTAGGGCCCCAAGTTTTCCACCCTAGATCTGTACTAGTCTGTAGCACAGAGCTTTGTTTTTGATAGTGTGCATTTTATTAATGTTTTACATATATTTATTCATTCTTTTATAATGTTCTCAGAGCCAGTCAACTCTATTGTTCTTACAAAGGAAAAGCCTTTTATGTAATTTTTCCCATTATAAAGTAATTACATTCTCATTATGTAAAATTTACAATATATAGAAAGAAGAACAATACTTTAAAACAGGCCTCTTCCAGACCAGCCTGAGCAAGAGTGAGACCCTGTCTTTGCTTAGGCCTCATGCCACATGCCTGTAGTCATAGCTACTCAGGAGGCTGAGGCAAGAGGATCGCTTGAGTCCAGGAGTTTGAGGTTGTTGTGAGCTCGGCTGATGCCACTGCACTCTACCCAAGGTGACAGAGTGAGACTGTCTCAAAAAAAAAAAAAATCTCATAATTCCAACAGTTATTTCTCATCTTCTAATATTTTCTTTCCATTGTTATATACTTAGAATAATGTATTCTTAATTTGTGCATTAAAAAATTTTTACCTACACTTGCCAGTGCACAATCGTCTTCATCTATGCATGAGGGCCCCTTTCTTTTTTCTAATCCTACACTCTTCCTTTACAAGATGAGCTTTAAACATCTTGCGCTGGAAAGTAAGACAGTGCTCAAAACAGTGACAGGGGCCTTGTCAAAAGGACAAAAGAATCAGCTTGAAGAGGCTCCCACCAGACAAGTCTGGGACAATTTGAACGTCAATATAATTAAGAAAATAATAATAACCCATTGGAAAATAGGAATCTATGAGTCTGTGCTAATAACAAATAGATCAATGATAAATGGACAGACAATAGGCAAGAGGAAAGGGCTTTTGCCCGTGATAAAATGCCAACGAACAGATGTGAAGAGAGTGCTGGAATCTAAAGATCATCACTTGCAATTATCCTTTAAAATTGATTTGAATAAGAATCTTCAAAAGGTGTGACATCTTGGGGGATATTTATCAGAATAATATTTTTATTTTGGAATAGTTTTTTCTTTATGGAAAAGTTACAAAGGTAATGCACAACATTCCCATATAACCCCCCCTAGTTATTCCCTAATGTTATGGTAACATCCTACGTTACCGTGGCACACTTGTCAACAGCAAGAAACCACCATTGGTACACTAAACTCCAGGCTTTATTTTATATTCAGTAATTTTTACACTAATATCCTATGTCTGGTCTGGGAGCTGATCTGGAATATCACATTGCATCTAGTTGTCTCATCTCTTTAAACTCCTCTGCCTGTGACAGTTCCCATCTTTCCTTGTTTTTCGACAATTTTAAGGAATCTTGGTCAAGTACTTTGTAGCGTACAAATTAGAATTTGTAGAATTCAGATTTTCTAACATTTTCTCATGGCTAGACTACATTTTGATGTGGCACCAAATATTTGTGTGATTTTAAAGTATTTTTTCATAGATCAGTGATTAGTTGCTGGGGGAAAAGGTCAACTAAGGAATGGAGAAACCAGACCTCACCTTTACTAAGCGATGGAAGTCAGGGGACATCATGGACCTGCCGATGGAGTCAGCCTAGAATTCACAGCCTGAACCTAACATGATCAGAGAAAATCAGATCAGCTCAAAACAAAGCACATTCTATTAAACAACAACTCCCATGCTGTCCCCAAGTTTCAATGTCAGTGAAAGATCAGAAATGGCTGAGGAAGCTGACCCAGGGAGACTAAGGAAACATGCAATGTAAGGCCACATGTGATTCTGGCCTGGATTCTAGACTGGCAGATGGAAATGACTACAAAGGACATTATTAGGAAAATGTATAACAATTAGAATAAAAACAACAGGTTGGTTAAAATTATTTTATCAGCATTACATTTCTTGAGGTTGGTCACTATACTGTAGTTATTTTTTAAAATGTTGTTAGGAAAATACTGAAGTGTTTAAGTGTTAAAGGGCATGATATATGCAACTTGCTCTCAAATTGTTTAGATAAAAATAACACGGCTTAGAGATAATGGCAAAATAATAAAAGAGCTCAAAATGGCAATTGGTGAATTGGGGTAAAGGGCATAAGGGTGTCCTTTATCCTTATCTTACAACTTTTCTTATAAGCCTGAAATTATTTCCAAATAAGAAGCTAAATTCTGGGCATAACTTTGACATATGCAAAAGAAAATATGGAATTTTTACATAACTTTAAAGTTCCAGATGATCATATCTCACTATGTGGACAACTTGGACAACTGGCTTTTTAGATCCAGAAGAAACAGTTTCAGAGGTGCCCATGGGTTTCTAAAGTGGGAAACAGCCTTATTCTTGCAACCATCTTGCAAGAAAATGCACACACAGCCTTGGTTTGCAAGTTCAACAAGCTCGAAGAGAAGACCACGTGGATGCTGAGATCGATGCCGTTGGAAGCTTGGAATCACAAGGCACTCCTTACTCCCTTTTACTCACAGAGGAGTTAGTGTTTTTGAGTGACTGGGAACATTTCAAAACCTGTTTTCATGCCCTTATGATCCTGTCAACTAAATGGGAAAAGCAAACAGCCCGGAATGTGGCTGTGTCGGCAGATGGAGGGGGACACCTTCCCACAAGGGAAACACAGGCAGGTGGGCCCAGTTCCCCTGTCTGGAGTCAGGTCACTCCCCCAGGACGACGGACTTGGAGCCATTCTCCCCAGCCCTGAGCTGTGTCGTGGCTACAGCAATAACATCGGTTCCATTACTGAACGCCAGTCCTGGGCCTGGGACCTGGCTTAAGCAAACCACATTGCTTAGCTTTTGCCTTTTGCCTCCCAAAGTCCCATGTGTTATCACTGCTACCCTCATTTTACAGGTGCCAAAACAGAGTCTCAGAGAAGAGAAACGACTTTCCTGAAGATGAGTATATAGTAAGGATTAAAACCACAACTAAAGTGGTTGAACTGGGGAGCTGAGATGTCCTTTCCCCAGCAGTTTTAGCCCCAATCCAAACATCTTTATGCTGGTCTGCACTCTCCTGTCCCATAGACAGCTCTGCGACAGACATAGCTAAGGGCCCGTGTGGGAAGAGAGGAGTTCCCTTCCCCTTGTACCTCCTTATTCTTGTTCCCCTTCTCTCTAAACCCACTCTGTCCCAATCTAGAACATTTTTAGCAAATCTCTTTGTATTCCCTCCCCCAGCTCCAATTCACCTTCCACAGTCTACCAGAATTTATTTTGCTAAAACTCCTCTTCACGATGTCACTGTAATTGAATGTTGTCACTCCCCTCTGATGATGTCATTCACTCTGAGGAGGTTATTCCCCTCTGAGGTCCCCTCAAGGATGTCACTCTCCTCTGACAATGTCACTCCTCTCTGAAATCATTGCTTCCTGCTTAAATGCTCTGGAAGATCCTCAGGGGCTGCTGAATAAAGGTCAGACTCCAAATTCAGGCATCCAGACTCTCCAGGGCATGAGTGGGTCCAAAGGCTCCTTTTCCTTTCCCCAGCCCTATTCTTCCCAACGTTCATGCTTTTCTGTTCCCTCAAATGAAATGCCCTTACCATTCTCCCCCCACCAGAATCCTTCCTGACCCCACTCCCGACCCCCGCATGATGCCTTACTGACTGTTCCCCGCTGTTAGAATCATTCCACGCTTCTGCTTTGTGTTACTTTCCTGCAGCATACCACCTTTGTGTAGCACCTACCTCCTGGCACGGTGGTTTGCATTAAGCTTGGGCATGTCTGTCTTTCCTTCCTACAGGGCGCTTCTGCAGGGAGAGAACAAAATCTCCACCTAAATCTCCACCTGGGCAGAGCACACTGAGCAAAGTAGGTTCTCAGTGGCTGCTGCTAAAAGAATTCAAATGGCAGTGACAGAAGTTGTCCCAGGATCAAAAATCTTGCCTGAAGACTTCATGTTTTCCGGTTGCTACAGCTACTCACATCTATTTCAGCTTCAACTGCTGCCAAAAAAAGGGGATAGTGACTTCTTCAACCAACCAGCTGTCCTTGTTAAACATTGTACTGAAGGGGCTAGGTGCTGGTTCGGGTTGCATTATGTGTCAACATTCTGTCACTCATGCTGAGATGCACTGGAACTTGATGATGATAATACCTGGGCCAAACATTTGGACAGCACCTTGGAGGGGACCATCGGTCCTTTCTGTAGTTGTCATTCCATTCTAGACCATCTAATTTTCTTTAAGTGAAAACTAATTGATTCCTTCAAATACTACTTTTATCACTGTTTTGATGACTTTTTTGGTGTCTCTAGGTAGGAGAGAAGGGAAATAGAACATGGAGTGTCTTTAGCTGATTTAGAGCCAGGTGACCAAACCTCCTTTGTGCCCATTCCTGCTAATTCTAGCACCACTTTCCCCCACATAATGAAGTGGCCTTGTTTCTTAAGATAGTACAGTCTGTAGTTTTATTTTTAACTACTGGAAAAAAAGGAAAAGGACATTTCATTTTGGATTGTGGCAAACATCGATTGGAAACCTCCCAAGTTGTTTTCTAGTCTCATACAACTTGGCAAGAACAAAGCACAAGTCAGGGAGACAAATATTTGAGAATGATGTGTAGGTCTAAAGAATGTTTACCCAATCCAGGGGAGAATCATTTGCCACTAAAAGGCTCCCCCCGCCTGTCCCCATCACCATGTCACCCTGCAGAAGGTCAAGTGGCCTTATGCACTGGGCTAATTCCCTGCATTCCTAATCAAGGGGCACAGAGGGGTGTACAAAGTCACTGCTGTCAGGAGCAGCTGATGGCCAGGAGGGGATTAGATCCAGAGGCCCATGGTCACAGAGGTAATTCAAACACCCTGAATCCTTCATACAAAGGCTGAAAAGCAGAAGCTTGGGGATTCATCCATTTTGGACAGAATTTTAGAAAAAGAAACTCTCAGGTAAGTTGCTGCCTAGCTATCTTTAAGACAGGTGACCTCCAGTGACTTTTACATAGTATGTTATTGTTTGTCACATACCTCTAAAAGACAAGGCCTGCTAAAAAGACAAGGAGTCTCTCCTGAAGGCTGAGTTCCAGCCCCAGCCTAGGTACTAACTTGCTGGGCAATCTTGGGCAGGTAACTTACCTTCTCTGGGTGCTAATTTCTTCCTTTGTAAAATAAGGGATGGAGTAGGTAATGTTCGGTCTCTGATTCGTTGTAAACTTACATGGCAACTCAGATAGTTAGGGAGAAAAGCATCACTCCCATTTTATAGATAAAAAATACTGAGGCTCGATGAGAAGAGTCTTGGTCCAAGTTGCAGTGTAAATAAGCAGGTTCCACTCCCCTGGTTCCTTCTTTTACATCGCAGACCCCACTGCATGGTTGCAGTCGGAAGTTTTGTACTGGAGACAAGAGGCACTGCAGGAGGAGGGATGGCACACAAAGGCCTAGAGCCTGGCTCTGCAGCCTGGCCATAGACCCGTCCCCCATAGCGCTCACCCCTTTCCTTGTAAGGGTTTAGAAAGTTGCCTTACTGAGGTTACACAAACTTGATTTCCATCAAAACCTAAAGAAGACGCCACAGACAGGGATAATCTTGGAATGACAGGATGCAGCCATCTCTCAGACACACCAGCGAAGGACGCACTGAGTCCCAACAGAGGAACTGAGCAGAGCGGAGCCCCCAGCAGGCCAGGTGAGCCGCAGTGGCCTGGACTCCCTGGACAGCCACACAGCAGTCACCCTGCTGTGAGTGTGGCCCACGTAGTCTCAGTAATCCTCACAGCATCTGGAAGCAGACTCTCACTGTCACCTCAGGTAGAGTGCCATGACATCATCATAGCTCACCGTTTTAATGTCCAATTCTTGGGCTTCAATGATCCTCTTGCCTCAGCCTCTTGAGTAGCTAGGACTACAGGCACCTGCCATGACATCCAGTTAATTTTTCTATTTTTAATAGATATGGGGTCTTGCTCTTGCTCAGGCTGGTCTCAAACTCCTGAGCTCAAGCATTCTGCCTGTCTCTGCCTCCTGAAGTGCTAGGATTACAGGAGGGAGCCACCGTGCCTGGCCTCAGTGCTGTTGCTTAAATTGAATTAATAGAGAAATTGAACAAATTGAGAAACTATACTAGAAGGATCCTCAGTGGTCATGTGTTCAAAATCCCTCATATTATAGATGGGAAAACTGAGACTCAGACTGGGAAAGAACATAATTTCCGGAGCAGCTTTTCAGGAATTTGAAGGGATTATAAGAGAAAATTGAAAGGCCTGATTTGGAGACCTGTTACCCCCTGGCTTGGGAATCTACTCATTTGTAACGATGGCAAATGGCAAAGAGCATCTATTTCACGGTGAAATATATTTGTTTTATTATTTTTCAATTTATTATTTTTTTAATTTCAAATTAACATGGGGGTAAAAATTTTTAGGTTACAATGTTCTCACTTCCAAGGTAAAGTTCAAGTTGTAGAAGGGCCCTTTGCCAGAGGGGCTCGGTAAACACCCTCACATAGTGCACTTAGGTGAGATCCTACCCAGTGTTCTCCTTCCTCCCTCCAATCACCCTCCTCCCTCTTCCTCCTCTCTTTCTTCATCCCCCCTTGCTAGACTATTTTTGTGTTTTCTCATTTGAATGAGCATGTAATTGCTCATATATTGGTTTCGTATTACACTGGATACTTTTTTTCCCATTCTTGAGATACTTTACTAAGAAGAATATGTTTCAACTCCATCCAAGTAAACATAAGAGATGTAAAGTCTCCATCTTTTCTTATAGCTGAATAGTACTCCATAGCATACATATACCACAATTTGTTAATCCATTCATATGTTCGTGGGCATTTGGGCTGCTTCCACGACTTGGCAATTATGAATTGATCTGCAATAAACATTCTGGTGCAAATAAATGTCTTTGTAGTAAAAATGTTTTGGGTTTTTTGGGGGGTCTGGGTAGATACCTAGTAATGGGATTGTGGGAGCAAATGGAAGGTCAACTTTTAGTTCTTTGAGAATTCTCCACACTTCTTTCCCAAAAGGTTATATTAGTTTGTAATCCCTTCTCTCCACATCCAAACCAGCTTCTGCATTTTGGGGATTTTGTGATGTGGGCCAACCTTACTGGACTTAGGTGATATCTCAGAGTGGTTTTGATTTGCATTTCTCTAATGATTAAAGACAATGAGCATTTTTCATGTATTTGTTGGCCATTCATCTGTCATCTTCAGAGAAGTTTCTGTTCAAGTCTCTTGCCCACATAGAAATGGGGTTGTTTGCTTTTTTCTTGTTGTTTAATTGGAGTTCTTCATTGATCAGGCCTTTGTCAGATTCATAACATGCAAAAATGTCCTCCCATTCCAAAGGCTGTCTGAAATGTATTTGTTTCTTCTTTGTTTGTTTTTTAAGACAGTGACTCACTATGTCACCCTTGGTAGAGTACTGTGGTGTCACAGCTCACAGCAACCTCAAACTCTTGGGCTTAAGTGATTCTCTTCCCTCAGCCTCCCAAGTAGCTGGGATTATAGGAGCCCACCACAATGCCTGGCTACTTTTTTGTTGCAGTTGTTTAGCTGGCTTGGGCCAGGTTTGAACCCACCACCCTTCGTGTATGTGGCTGGCACCACAACCACTGTGCTACGGGCACTGAGCCTGAAATTTATTTGTTTTAAAAAACAAACATATAATCTGGTTTCTTTCTCATTATGCTCTACCTGTTACCAGCAAATTCCAACCCTAATCTCACAGTCGTGTTGGTTAGAATGCTCTTTTAATTTCACCGTAATGTATATGTATTTCTTAACCTTTTCTTATTCAGCTTTACAGCACAGCAACCTTCCAGCCTAAGTTTTGGAGCTGTGTTTGAGAGTCCCACTCTACCATGGGAAACACAGGCAGGAGAATGCAAGTTGTCTTACCTCGCAAATCCTTCCAGAAAGGCAACTCAGTCTTTGTCATCATGTTCCTGTCATCTGGCAGCATGTAGAAAGGGTGAAGCTGAAAGGCAGAGCAGAACACCTGTGGCCATTATGAAAGGCGAGCCCCTTCCCGGCCCTGCGTGCCTTCTGCTCTGAATGTGCGCTCCTGTCAGCCGAGGGTAAAAACCCAACAACGGAGGGCTCAGGACTAGGGCTCAGATGCGCTGAATGAGGAATTAGAAGGATTTGATAATAAGCCTATTAATTCTGTTGGCTTGTAATATCTTTCAACTCCACACAGCCAGGGATAGCTGAACCGTGGTTTGACATTTTTTATTCACGGCATTTTATGCCTGCCTGAATCAAGGGTACTGTTCTGCACAGAAAGGGGACAGGCCAGAGATTTGGACACCAAAGACCAGGGCTTGGAGTCAGGAGCAGTCACATACCAGCTGAAAGGGATCTTGGCTAAATCATGGAAGCCGCCTGAGCCTCGACTACCCCATCTGTAAAAGGTCCTCATCAGGACTGCGTTAGATTATGTATTTGACCACACAGTCAAACCATAATAAGGTAATCTGCAATTGTTCTTGTTATTACCAATTTAGGAGAAAAGGAAAAGCTAAATTGAGTGGTTACGGGAAGGCTGTTTATCTGAATTTTCTCCATGACATGAAGGCCAAAATCACCCATCCCTCCTAACCTCAGTCCTTTGACTCAGGTCTGATGGAAAGAAGGATAGTCCCAGCACCTGAGGTGGGAAGAGCTTGTAGGGTAACCAGGTGGACTTACCTGTGGGGAGGAGGTACTGCAGAGTAGGGGGGGACATCCACGGGTGCTGAGGGCCAACACTGGAGACAGCCTGCACCCCTCTGCATTCTATAAGGAACATTTTAATTACTCCTTCTGAATCCCAAATAGTTGAAATCACCAACATCTCTTGGAAGGTGAGAGTCTTACCCTTAAATTTTCTTTGTTTATACACTTATGGAAAATAAAAGCAAATACTAATACTCTTACTAAAACGTTAAGTCAGTAAAGTAAGACAGAATTACAAAGTGAGATCTCAACCATGTAAAAACTGTATACACAGAGAAGAAAAAACCTGATGAAAATGTTACTAGTGATTGTATTTGAGAGAGCAGATAATGGACGTTTTCCTGCTTTTCCATATTTTTTCAAAAACTTAAAATTAACTCTTTGTTATTAACTCTTATAACAAAAAAAGATCCAAGGGGACAATCCATTTATATATTTTTGTGGGAATTACATATGCAACTTCAATACAATTATTGATGATATTAATACTACTGAAAAATCTGAAAATAAGACATTTTATGAATATTAGTAAAGATATCAAGTCTGAGTCATTCGAAAGTGCACTATACAGTCAAAGTATATTACAATAAATTTCTTACACATTAAAAATATCTGGTCGATCAAAAAGGTATTCACGTTCTGAAAATAGTATATTCATAATAATGAATACTTTATATGTGGCTCAAAAACATGTCAATATTACTTATAAATTGAAATTAATGGAGAAATGTATTAATGTTTTAAAATAGTATAGTTTTTAGTAATTAACACATGTAATAGAAATGGATGTTCCAGAGTACTACAAACCAAAATTAAGTTCCTTGGGACTGTCAAAGAGACCTTGGAGGTTACTGAGAAAAAGTTCAGTGGTCAGAGACATTAAGCAAACCCTAGCTTGAGGTATTCAACAGGCCATGGTGCTCATGCCTGTAATCCTAGCACTCTGGGAGGCTGAGGTGGGAGGATCCTTTGAGCTCGGGAGTTGGAGACCAGCCTGAGCAAGAGTGAGACATCGTCTCTACTAAAGTAGAAAAACTAGCTGGGCATTGTGGTAGTGCCTGTAGTCACAGCTACTCAGGAGGCTGAGGCAGGAGGATTGCTCCAACCCAGGAGTCTGACGTTATGGTGAGCTAGATTCACATATACCAGTGGTTCTCAACCTTCCTAATGTCGCAATGTATTTTCATTGTTACAAAGGGGTCGCAACCCACAGGTTGAGAACCACTGACAAATACTAATTTTCATGTGCGTCTCCAAAAGTGGTGTGCAATATTTAGCATTTTCCCAAAACATTTGACCAGAAAAATCTTTTTTTTTTAAATCCCCCACAAAGGAGATGATTTCATAGGTCCCATAGACACACAAAGACTTTTTTTGAATCTTTTCAATGATCAGTTTCAAGGACATGAAGCAGAGAGTTTGTTTATCTCTACTGTCACAAAGAGTATTTTGTGAATTTGAGGCCCACACTTGAATCACAGTAAACCAGTTAATGAGGCATGTTGCATGGAACCAAAGGCCGGTTCCCACTGTTGGGTTGAGTCTCCTTCTAAGTCATTTCCTTGCAGGAGTTTGGCTCTGATGAGACACTAGAAAACCAGAAAGGACTTTGGAGCTTCATCACAGGTCCATGCTGTGACCTCTTTTATGAAAGGGCTTAGGACTGACATGCAACCCTGCACCTCCCCAGCCCCCCGTCACACAAATGCACACCCTTTGCTGGCATGCGAAGCGTGCTTAGGAAGGGGAGGAAAAACCCAAACCACAAAACTCCACATTCCTTTCAAGGGCTGTCTGTGTACACACCCTGGACCTTTGACTCTCTTTCCCTGGTGAATGGGGGTTTTTGAGGCTTTGTGTCAGGAGTCTGGGACTGGTAAGATGCAACTCTGACATGTCCTAGCCTTAGGATGTCAGCATTTATCCTCTAGGGGCCCTGCTTTTTTCACCTGTAAAGTGGAGCTAATGAGCCCTGGGATCCATCTAACCTCTCAGGATTGTTATAAGAATATTAACAGCCTCCTCTACCCCCTGGATCACTTATTGAACCAATCTTTGTCATCTCACCAAACAGAGGACATCCATCCATTTGGAAGATCACAAAACGGCAAAACTAATGACAAATTTTAAAAAAAGGGTAATGTCCATAATATGTAAGGCGTTCTTATATAAAAATTAAAAATAAATAGGTGATTCTAAACTTGGCAAAAGACAAGCATATGCATTCCTTAGAGAAGCAGCACAAAAAGCCCCAAACGCAAAAACATATTTTAATTTTTATGTTCATTTTGGAATTTTGGAATCACTGTGTTATTCGATCTGTTACTAGATGGTGTTGTTTAGTATGCTAATAATAAAGTTCATATTTTACTACATAATATTCTCAGCCAGGGTCCTCAGGCTTTATAGAGTACCAGAGGTCCATGGCAAAGAATCTCTGAAACTATAAAAACCTGATAAAACAAAGTACAGCATATTCATATAATGACACGCTGTGTGGCCATTAAAATTGATGTTGTAGGTGAGGGTGTAGAGCAGCAGGAGCTCACTTACGCTGCAGTCTCCATTTTGGAGCCTATTGGCATTTTCTCCCAAAGCTGAGCAGACACATGCCCTGTGATCCAGCAGTCGCACTCCTAAGCATGTGGGCAACAGAGATGTATACATACGCTCACTAAAAGACATCTAAGGAATGTTCATAGTAGCTAAAACAGCCCAAACGGGAAGCAACCTACACGTCCATCAACAGGAGAATGGATAAATAAACTGTGATATATTTATACAAAGGAATACTATAAATGGCAATATGAACGGTTCCTATATGGAACAACATGAATGAATCTCAGTCACACACTGTCGAGTGAAAAAATACGGCACGAAAATAAATGCTGTATAATAGCTCAAAAACTAGGCAAAGCAATTAGAAATTAGAAATCAGAATCATGTTACTTTTGAGAAGAGAGGAGACAGAAATTCAGAGAGGATGGCTTGGCGCCCATAGCTCAGTGGTTAGGGCGCTGGCCACATACACCAGGGCTGGTGGGTTCGAACCCAGCCCAGGCCTGCTAAACTATAATGACAAATACAACAACAACAAAAAAATAGCTGGGCGTTGTGGTGGGCACCTGTAGTCCCAGCTACTTTGGAGGCTGAGGCAAGAGAATCGCTTAAGCCCAAGAGTTTAAGGTTACTGTGAGCTGTGATGTCAGGACACTCTACTGAGGGTGACATAGTGAAACTCTGTCTCAAAAAAAAAAAAAAAGAGATGGTCCAAAAGATTTTGGGGGATGCAAGTAATGTTCTTATTTTATATTGGTGGTGAGCATAAAAGTAGAGTCAAATTGTGAGATTTGAGCTCTACACTTAGGATTTTTGTTTCTGTTTTAATCAAAAGCCTGCTTAAAAATGATGTTGTAGAAACATTTTAATGACATGGAAAATATTTCATGTTGTCATGTTATATTAAAAATACAGGCTACCATAGGTACAAACTGTGTGTGTAGTATGTGTCCACATTTTTCCCCTTAAGGAGCATCGTACATACATGGTTTTAAATGCATGAAATACGAGGTATCTTTAGGAGGATATCTAAGCAATAGAAGTGATTGCTTCCATAGAGTGGGATGGGGAGATGTAGTTTTTAGTTTATGCCCTTTGAATCTTTTGAAGTTTTGTCTGTGTAATATATTGCTAAGTCAATAAATAAATCAGATTACCAACCTGATCTCATTTTTGTGAAAATAGAGGACTGGCATTATCCATATAAAAATGATAATCATGTTTTCCTTGGGGAAAATGCTTTTTGTTTCCTTTTTTAAAAAATTGGAATTTTTTCAGTCTTCTGGTGTGAACATATTTCTTTCGAGGATGAGAAACGTCATTGTAACTTTTCTTTTGCGATTTAGTTTTGTTATTGATGTTATTGTGCTGTAATTTGCATAGAGCCCTGATTTTTAAATGCACAGTTCAGCGAGTTTTACAAAGGAATGTCCCCCATATTATCACCCAGTCAATCAGGACCTAGAATATTTGCATCTCCTAAAAAGTTCCTTTGCATCCCTTTGTAATCAAGCTTCTTCTTGTTTAAGACCTAATTTCTATCACCACAGCACAGTTTCACCTGCTCTAGAATTCAAACAAATGGAAATTATACAGTTTATACTCGTTATGTCTGGACTCTCTCACACAATACAATGCTTTGGAGACTTACGTTTCTGTGTGTATTATCATTTCTTTTAAACGAAGAGTAACGTCTGAAGTGGCTGCTTTCTGATCACCATCCCCTCAACAAATAATCCTCCAAGCAGGTCCGCTGTAGGCGGGAGTGATCTTACAATCTCCACATCCCGGGAGGAGAGACGACACCCCCACCCCATTCTGGCCTGCTCCCTCCTCTGGCGGCAGCGCCAGGCTCAGGTGAGTGCCACCCTGCTTGCTGCCATTGTTCTGCGAGTGACAGCCTCCAGGGCAAATGGAAAGCCGTCAACCTGAGGGCTGTCAAAGGCAGACAGGAATTCCTTTCTTTGTCAGGCTGGGTGGTCTCGGTGGCTTCAGCGTCAACCTGCACAAAAGACGAAAAGCTGTCGTGTGCACTCGCAGGAAAACATCCCCGCCACCCAACAACTCTAACCACACTCCTTTGTAAGGCCGGGATTAGCCAGTACGTGGCTTTCCCAGCCCCAGCGAGGGCATCCAGAGGTCGTTTAGGCCACGTCCCCACCCGACCCACACCACCTGCAAACTTCCTGACATTTATTTGTCCTAGAATCTTTTCCTTTCTTTTTTTCTTTAAACTGTGGCACAGAAGGATGTTCCAGAATCTTACCATAGACAGACGGAAGGTCCCTTAGAGATGTCCTGGTCCATCTCCCCGGGGCTATAAGAGGGCGTCTAGACACAGGCACAGAACGAGGACCAGGGCAAGGACAAGAACCTATGTTGTACAAACTTTCCACTTTGGGGGTACTCTTCCCCCTAGTTTACTCCAAGCCGCGTTTTTAAATAAGTGTCCCCTGTAATACAATGTAAAGTGTAATTTCTAACTGTCCAAAATGAGAGAGAGAGTGTGTGTGAAGAGAGAGAGAGAGAGAGAGGGAGGGAGGGGAGGGAGGAGGGGGGGAAGGAAGGTGGGGAGAGAGACACTTGGTGTGGCCTGGACACCGGCGGCGGGTGTCATTTATAAAATAGTTTGGTGCCCTCTACTGGCTACCAGTGACAACAACAATCACTACCGTTTCCAGGACATCGATCTACAGTGCAGAAAGGACGTTGGACAGGCACCATTATTTCTAATTTTGGATCCAAAGAACAGGCCTGGAAGAGTTGGCGGCTTTAGCCCTATTTTAAAGTGAGGAAATTGAGGCCCATAGATTTAAGTAATCTACCCAAACTGACCAAGCCTGCATTCAAACTCAGCTCTGTGGCTCTCCATCTTTGTTTCATTCCTCTGTGTGAATACTGCAGCTCACAATGTCATCAAGGGGATGCTGACATCCCTACTGAGCAAATAGAGAGGCCTAGGCTGGGACAACAGTGAGTAGCACAGAGCCACAAGTCCAGCAAACTCTGTGCTACTTGTTCACCAAGCAGGCTGCTGCCCAGGAGAACAACACATAGAAAGTCCACAGGGGAACTTCTTCCCCGGGGCAGCTTTCACCCAAAAGAAGTTGGGAGGCTGCAGTGTTCTGCCCCCCGCCCTCCCAGGGTACCTAGGGTGGGTACCTCTGGGTCTCTCTATATTCCTAGCTGTATGTGAGAAGGAGGCTCCAAGGGACTCAGAAGCAAAGAAAACACATTTACTACTCATGAGGAACTCACAGCATGACCCATGGATTCAACAGATGCTGTACAACTGAGCTCTAGGGCTAAATAAATGAGTGAATGAATGAATGAGTGGCCCAGTAATTAAGATGAGGACTAATGCAGAGGCTGTGCAGGCCTGGGCTGGTTGGGCAGACATGCTATCAAGAGATTGGCTTCAGTTTAATCCGAGGAACCAATTTCTACAAGTTACGGACGGAGAAGTCTGCGCCTGTGGGAGTGAGTCCCACAACCAAGGGACGTGCAAGAAGGGCTAAGAAGATCACAGTGGAGTTGTGGCAAAGCCTGTGTATGTTTTTTAAATATTAGTATCAACATTTAGAAATTGGAAGATTTCACATAAACCCCCAGATTTTTAACTCCTCTTTCACAAAGAGGAAGACTTGGACCAGCTGCAGCTGGTCACTGCTGCCCCTGGTCACTGCTGCTCCGGGTCACCACTGCCCCTGGTCACCACTGGCACTGATCGCTGCTGCCCAGTCACCACTGCTTATGGTCACCACTGGTGCTGGCTGCCACTGCCCCTAGTCACTGCTGCCCCTGGTCACCACTTCCCCTGGTCACCGCTGCCCCTCAGCACCAAGCCAGTGTATCAAAGAGACAACTTCACTCCCATGTTCATTGCAGCACTATTCACAATAGCTCTTCCTTCCCCATCCCGGGCACACAGATGGCTCTCTGATTCCCTGGGTGGTGTCCAGAACTGGACACAAGCTCCAAATGTGGTCTAAGAAGCCCCAAACAGAGGGACAACCCCTGCCTCATTTCAGACACTGCTTTTGTTCTTGGCATCTGAGGTCCCATCAGTGCTCTTTAGTAGTCATGTTACATTGTTGGTTCCTACTGAGTTTGTGGGACATCAAGGCCTTTAGGTTAATCCATGAGCTCTTCTAGAGAGAGGTCTGCCCATCTTATTTCTGTCTGGAAACCATAGACATTGAAGGTTGAACATGGTCCTGGAGGTGATGGAAAGCAACCTCCCACATGTGCAGAAGGAGACCTCTTCATCAAATACCTCTTCATTTTAAACCAAAGTGAGGAATTTTATATTATATTTGACTCATTGTTCTATTCATCCAAGAAGAGATCTTGATGTTATCTATCAAAAGACACATAAATCAAGGTACCCCATCATCACTGTAGAAAATTTAGAAAATACAGAGAGCATAAAGAAAACAACTAAAATCCCTGGGATATCTAGAATATACAAAGAACACTTACAACTCAATAATAAAAAGGCAAATAACCCAATTTTAAAATGGACAAAAGACTTGAGCAGACATCTTTCCAAAGAAGACATACCAGTGGTCAATCTACACAGGAAAAATTGCTCCGCATCAGTAATCATTAGGGAACTGCACATCAAAACCACAGAGATACTACTTCTCACACACTGCAATGGCTGTAATCAAAAAGATAAGCGTTGACATAGATGTGGAGAAATTGGAACCCTTATTGTCACTGCTAGTGGCAATGCAAAATAGAGATGCCACTTTGTTTTTTTTTTTTTTTTTTTGAAACAGAGCCTCAAGTTGTTCTTTGGACTTCCTGCCACAGGCTGAGTTTAGCCACCACCAATTCTTACTTGCACAGCCTCTCACCTGGTCTCCCAGACTCCAGGCTGACCCCTGTAATCCATCTTCCATGTGTACTTACAGCTTCATCTTTCTTTCTTTTTTCTTTCTCTTTTTTTTTTGAGACAGAGTCTCAAGCTGTCCCCCTGGGTAGAGTGCTATGGCATCACAACTCACAGCAACCTCCAACTCCTGGGCTCAAGCAAGTCTCCTGCCTCCGCCTCCCAAGTAGCTGGGACTACAGGCACCCGCCACAACGCCCAGCTATTTTTTGGTTGCAGCCATCATTGTTGTTTGGCGGGCCGGGCTGGATTCGAACCTGCCACCTTAGGTGTATGTGGCTGGTGCCTTAGCCACTTGAGCTGCAGGCGCCGAGCCGAGATGTCACTTTGAAAACAGTCTGGCAGTTGCTCAGAATATTAAATATAGAATTACCATATGTCCCAGAAGATCCACTGCTACTTCTTTATCTAATTAAAATAAAAATAATTGAAATAATAACATTCATCCACATAAAACTTATACATGAAAATTTATAGCTGTATGATTAATAATAGCCAAAATGTGGAAACAGCCTCAACATCCCTCAGTAAATAAAAGGACAAATAAAATGTGGTGTAGCCATATAATAGAATGTTATTTGTCAATAAAACAGAAAATATGAATACATACAACACGGGTGACCCTTTAGAACATTATGTTAAGTGAAAGAAGCCACCCACCAAAGGCCTTGTATTATAGAATTCAAATGGTATGAAAAGTTCAGAATAGCCAAATCTATAGAGACAAAAAGAAAACTAGTTGCCCAGGACTGCTAAAACCAGGTGATGGAAACTTAGCAGCATCTACCACTGGGAATCAATAAATGATTCTTGAGCAGAGGAATGGCATGGTCAAAGTTGTACTTTAGAAAGATGAAGCTGGCGGCACCCGTAGCTCAGTGGGTAGGGCGCCAACCACGTGCACCAAGGCTGGTGGGTTCAAATCCAGCCCAGGCCAGCTAGAGCAAGGATGACAACTGCAACAAAAAAATAGCCCGGCATTGTGGCAGGTGCCTGTGGTCCCAGCTACTTGGGAGGCTGAGACAAGAGAATTGCTTAAGCCCAAGAGTTGGAGGTTGCTGTGAGCTGTGATGCCATAGCACTCTACCCAGGGGGACAGCTTGAGACTCTGTCTCAAAAAAAAAAAAAAAGAGAGAAAAAAGAAAGAAAGATGAAGCTGTAAGTGCACATGGAAGATGGATTGCGGGGGTCAGCCTGGAGTCTGGGAGACCAGGTGAGAGGCTGTGCAAGTAAGAATTGGTGGTGGCTAAACTCAGCCTATGGCAGGGGGTCCAAAGAAGGGACTGGGGCCAGACCCACTCAGCCCCGTTCCAGACGTTATAAAAACTATAAAAGTAAGCTCTTTGAGTAATAAATATTTCACATATTCAACAGAACTATAACTGTTAGAAAGTGCAGTTGCCAATAAAATGTAAGTGGTTTGTGGTTTAAAGTTAGAACTGCACTTGTTGTAAAGGTAATTGAAAATGCGGGGGTAGTAAGAGAACATGAAACCACAAGTGTTAACCCATTGGTGGATAGGAGTTCATCCACTTAATGGGTGAGCACTGGATCCCGTTCATCCTCTCTTGGTCCTAAGACGGGCAATGATAACTCCAGGATCAGATTTTAGGCAGAGATGGTCCTCTGTTTCAAGATGGTTGGTTAACCACATGAGGTGTTGGCAAGAGCTTGGTTTCTGAACCCAGTTCTGCACTAACCTATGCAAGACTACCACTAGTAGAAGAAGTAAGAGGAAGACTTGTTCTAACCGAAACGTTTATAATTTAGTAGTTGAGATACTGACCTCAGCCTGTGTCTGCTTGAAGCCAGTTCTGTCACTCATCACCTGTATGACCTTGAATGAGTTGCTTACCTTCTGTACCTTAGTGATCTCATCCATAAACCAAGACGAGTGAATATGCTCACTGAGACCTTACAAGGAATAGATCAATTAATACATTTAAGTGCTTAAAAACCACCTGGCATATACTAAGCACTATATAAATATTTCTATTGTTGTTGTTATCATTAAATAAATAATGGTCAAAGCTAGACAACACTGGAATAGATTGTTCTAGAGTGTTTCCTGTCGCCACAGGTGCATAAGCAGAAACATGCTGTAAGGTTCAGCTTTGAACCACAAACCACTTGAATTTTCAGTGCTGAAGAGACACGCAACTGGTTTTATTCAGTATTATTCATTAAAGTTATTTAATTACACAAACATTTGCTGAGCAGCTACTCTGTGCCAGATACTATGCTAAGCCCTGAAGATACTGGGATCCATCAGATGGTCTCAACTCTCAAGGACCTGATAATCTAGGAGCTATCACTTCAGTGCCCACAACACCCGCACACAGAAGTTCAGAGACAGGCAGAAGAGGGAGTCAAGGCAGGCTTCCTGGAAGAGGCGATGAAAAAGCAAAGTGCTCTGGCCATAATCAGGCTCTGGGGACACAGAGTGGGGAAGACCAGATCTTGCTGGTCTGTGAGCGATGAAGTGTTCCAGAGCTGATGGTCATTTTTTCCCTAGATCTTGTCCTTAGTTGAATCATTTGGACCTTCCCACTCCCTACTATTTTGGAAAGTCAATTCATGTGGCTTTACATTTAGGAAACGTTCCCTGAATCTCTCTGCACATACATTTTGTTGATCAAAGCTCCACTGTGATGTTTTTGCCTCAATCTCCTTATCTTTTGGTTCAGGGAGGTTGAAATCTAAGTTTCTCCAGAAAAAGGTTTTGCCTGGTCAAGCATAGCAAAACAGAGACTGCTTTTTCTACATGACTAAGTCAACACAGCCTAAGGCAACAGGGTCAGACATAACTTCTGTGTGGCTCCTTTTTCTCCCAGAAAGATACCCCCATGCCATGTTTCTTCCTGCAGATGTTCCCTATTGTGATTTGATACCAGTGATGTTCAAAGTGACCACATTAAGGGGTAAAGCCCCAGGGAATCAGGAGAAAAATGAAAATAAAGAAAGCCACACACAGGTACTATTTACCGGATAATAAACAGAAATGTGTTCACACCCTGTCGTGGGCATGAGTAACCCGAGTAATGCACTTGGAGAGGCCCTGTTGGGAAACTCTGCCAAGTGTCTCATTCCCCCTCCTGGCTTCTATTCTTATCTGCCTGCTCCTTTTCAGCCTTTGGTTAGGGCTTTCCATTCTTTCCATGCTTTGTTAAGTAACCTTCTTCTAGCCCGGATCACCGTTGGTCTGGGAGATGAGAGAGGTACAAAGCAGGATATAGTCCCAGGTTTGCCCTGAGACTGTGAATTGGGAGAGGCAAGACCACATTCACTGGTCTGTCTTTTTGGCTTGTTTTCCTTTTGTGCCCTCCCCAGTATGACTCATGAGCTTTGCCCTATAGCCTCTGTCACTCCGTGGGACCTGCGGACCAGGGCATGCATCCTTCCTTTCTTTAAAGAAGGAGTCTCATTTTAGTTTGGTTGAAGCATCAGCTAACAATTCAAACCCAGGTACATGAAACTTGATAACAAAGGTCAGTACACTAAAGGAGAGGGAGTTACCGGCAAAAGAAAACCACAAGTTGCCAAGAGTTTCAAAATACCAGGGCATGTACAGCATCTGAGCTGTGGGCCACATCCTCCAGCATTCAGGCTTGGAATGGTTTGTTGGGGTGGAGGTTCTGGGGACTAATTATTCTGAAAATGGCACCTTGGGGGAAACTGTTCTTTACAGTCTCAGAGCTGTGACTCTCAAAGTTTGCCCATTAGAATTACAGAATCTTAGGCTGGGCGCAGTGGCTCACGCCTGTAATCCCAGCATTCTGGGAGGCTGAGGCAGGTGGACTGCTTGAGTTCAGGAGTTTGAGACTAGCCTGGGCTACAGGTAGACCCCCATCTCTACTAAAAATAGAAAAATTAGCCAGGCATTGTGGTGAGTGCCTGTAGTCCCAGCTATTTGGGAGGCTGAGGCAGGACTTTAGACCAAGAGTTCAAGGTTACTATGAGCTACAGTGACACCTACCTACAGTGACAGCACTCTACCCAGGGAGACAGAGTGAGACAGTCTCAAAAGAAAAAAAAAAAAAGAATTACAGAATCTTGACACTCAGACCCCACATCTGACCCATGGCATTAGAATCTCTGGGAGTGGGGCCTGAGCATCAGTGTTTTTAAACTCTCCAGATGCTTCCAATATTCAGCCAAGTTTTGGAGCCTGTGATCTGAACCCTTACTATTCAAAGTGGTGGTCTGCAGTGCTGTAGCACACTGGGGAAATATTAGAAAGGCACATTCTTGAGTCTTACCATATACCTTCTGAATCAGACCATGCATCTTAACAAGATCACCGAGAGACATGTAAGTGCTTTAAAATTTGATTTTTACCTTTCTTGAAAGATTGAACAGTTGGAAACCAATGGAAATGGGAACTAATTGGGAACAAATGGGCCAGAATTCTCTCTCCAAAAGAATCTGCTGGGGTTGTGTAGTAGCTGCCCCCTTTAAGAGGAACCTCCATGCTCCAGTTTGCCTCAGTTATACAATTGGCTAGGTTCGTTAACTCCTATTACCTACCTAAACCTAGGTGAAATTTGAGAAGTTTTAAAAACTGTGGTAAAATACACATAAAATAAAACGTACCCTTAGTGACATGCAGCATACTCAATGTTGTACATTCATCATCACTATTCAGTTCCAGAACATTTTCTTTTCTTTCTTTTTTTTTTTTTTAGAGACAGAGTCTCACTTTATCGCCCTCTGTAGAGTGCTGCGGCATCACAGCTCACAGCAACATCCAACTCCAGAGCTTAGGCGATTCTCTTGCCTCAGTCTCCCGAGTAGCTGGGACTACAGGTGCCTGTCACAACGCCTGGCTAATTTTTTTGTTGTTGCAGTTTGGCCAGGGCTGGATTGGAACCTGCCACCCTCAGTATATGGGGCCAGTGCCCTACTGACTGAGCCACAGGCTCTGCTCTTCCAGAACATTTTCATCAGCCCAAAGGAAACCCCCTATCTATTAAGCAGCCACTACCCATTTCCCCCTCCTTTCAGCCCCTGGGATGCACTAATCTTAAAAGCTTCTGGGTTTCCTTATTCTGAATGTTGCATATAAGTGTAATTATACAACACATAGCCTTTCATGCCTGGCTTCTTTCATTTGCATAAGGTTTTTAAGGTTCATTCATGTTGTGGCATATATCAGCAGTTCATTCTTTTTTATGGCTGACTAATATTCCTTTGTACGATTATACTCTATTTTGTTTATCCATTCATCAGTTGATGGACATTTGGGTTGTTTCCAGCTTCTGGTTATTATGAACAGTGCTGCTGTGAACATTTGTGTGCAAGTTTTGTTTGAACACTTGTTTGCAATTCTTTGGGGAGTATACACATGAGTGCAATTGCTGACTCATATGATAATCCTATGTTTAACTTTTTGTGGGAAAGTCAAGCTGTTTTCCAGCTTACAGTTATTTTACATTCCCACCAACCATGTATGAGGGTCTCACTTTCTCCACATCCGCACCAACACTTGTTATTTTCCATTTTTTTCTTTGTACATTCTAGCCATCCCATGGGTGTAAGGTTGTATCTCACTGTGCCTTTGATTCGCATTTCCTTAATGACTAATGATGAGTATCTTTTCATGTGTTTATTGGCCATCTACATATCTTTATCTTCTTTGGAAAAATGTCTATTTAAGTCCTTTGCTCATTTTGAAATTACGTTGTCTTTTTGTTGTTGAATTGGAAATGTTCATTATATCTTATGGATACTCAATTCAGCAGATATCTGATTGGTAAATATTTTCTCCTATTCTGTGGCTCTTTTCACTATCTTGATAGTATTCTTTGATACATAAACTTTTTAATTTTAATGAAGCCAAGTTTGTTTATTTTTTTCCTTTTGTTGTTTGTGCTTTTGGTGTCATGGAATCTGAGATATTTCACCTGGACAAGATCAATGGATAGGGAGAGAGACCAGATAGGGAAGGAGGTGGGATGGCATGATGTTTCTATCTCCAGTTCACCAGAAGATGACAATTATGTATGAGGACAATTAAGTTCAAGAACCCATTTCTGGGCTCAGTGCCTATGGCTCAAGTGGCTAAGGCGCCAGCCACATACACCTAAGGTGGCAGGTTTGAATTCAGCTCAGGCCTGCCAAACAACAATGATGGCTGCAACCAAAAAATAGCCAGGCGTTGTGGCGGGAGCCTGTGGTCCCAGCTACTTGGGAGGAGTTGAGCCCAGGAGTTGGAGGTTGCTGTGAGCTGTGATGCCACAGCACTCTATCCAGGGAAATAGCTTGAAGCCCTGTCTCAAACAAACAAACAAAAAAGAACCCATCTCTGGAAAAAAGTGTGACATACCTTGTTGCTGAATATCACTACAGTCACTTTCAAAGTACTATGTTTAGGAAGCTATGCAGTGATCCCAGTGCCTAGTCTACCGTTCAAGGCAATCTTGGAACTCTTTTCCTGGAATGTCAGTGTGCGTATGTGGGCAACTCTGTAATGTTTTGTAACCTTGGTATATCAGTGTCTCAGAGCTATGTGCATGTTGATGTGCAGTGGTATCTTGCTGAGTGATGTTTATTATTGTTGTGTGCTATAAAATGACAGCTCTGATGGTCATTTCCAGAAAAAGAATTCCAAAGTATCTTTGAAGGGTAGACTAGTTGCTGGTGTTGGTGCACAGTTTCCCAAGGAGTACTTCAAAGATCACCATAATAATATTCAGTAATGAAGTATGTAGCACTTTTTCTAGGATGAGTTTGCAAACTTGTTAGACCTCGTATATGCCTTATACAAGGTTTGGAAAATTATACACATATGACCAACTGATTAAAACCACCGGATTGTGATTCTCACACTTTAACCATGAACTGTTAGTGGGAAACTTCAGTGTGTCAGGTTGGACTTTCTAAAAACTAGTTCTAAATGGTATATGTAGTAATTAGAACTTAGGGTTTTCTGGTTTACTTATGTTTTATTTGTAATAAAGAAAAAGAATACATTTTGTGAAAAGCACGTGATATTTCTTTTGTTCCACTTGCTACACTTTTGGGAAGTCAGGATCTTTGGCCCAAATCCCAACCCACACAGTCTACCTGGCAGCAGCTCATCCATACTGAGGGACTATTCCACGGCAAAGATAGCCAACTTCTCACATACCAGCCTTGGACCATGTGGACCAGCCTTGGGCTGCATTTAGCTGAGATCACACAGCAAGGAAGTCACAGTTTAAACCCAGGTCTTCTCATTTCAAATCGAGGCCATGCATCCAGAGTAAAAGCAGATCAATTATCTGTTGGCCTGTGTGACTGGCACTACTACTATCTGATGCTATCATTTTTTGAAGCTTTTTATGTGCCAAGTATTGTGCTGGCACATCTAAAATCCTCCCACAGACCCAGGAAGTGGTTCCATAATTATTCTCATTTTACCACTGAAGAAACTGAACTCAAGTTAAATAACCTGCTCAAGGTCACACAGATTGTGTCAGAAGTGGAACTTAACCCGCGGCTGACTCTAAACCCCATGTTCTGAATCACCAAGCGAAATCTTTCAAAGACCAGGTCCTGAAAACTGACCTCAGCATCAACGCTTCTCCTGAGTTAAAAGCGAGCAGAAAGGCAGGCAGGCAGGTGTCACTGGGCTTCGCGCATGCTCAGACCCCGCCCCCTCCGCCTCCCGCCCCTTTAACTGCGCAGGCGTGCTCACTCCCTGAGGCCGCCTGGCGGAGGGAGAGCGGAGACCTTGCTGACTACACCACTGGGTCCAGGGTTCGCTTCAGCGCGCATGCTCGTGCGCAAGGCCGGGGCGGAGGTCTTTTAAAGTGTCGGCGATGGCGGCGGCCGAGGGCTTTTCGCTGGAGCCAGCGGCTTCAGGGCAGCCCGCGGAGCTCCCTGCCTCTGTGCGCGCGAGCATCGAGCGGAAGCGGCAGCGGGCGCTGATGCTGCTCCAGGCCCGGCTGGCTGCCCGGCCCTACCCGGCGACGGCGGCTGCGGCTCCTGGAGGTTTGAGCCCTGGCGGCGCCTGCCCCTTCCCTCTCTGGGTCTGTCTGGTCCCCAGACGGTCTCGCGCAGGCTGAGTCCCGGGTCCGTGGAGGGAATCCGCCCGGCAGGCCTTGTCGGAGCGGCCTGTCCACGACCGTGGAGATGTTCCGCGGTGGGACCCAGGCCTCCCGACTCCCAGCCCGGCCTTTTCTCTCTGCGTCTTGGCCGCCCGGGGCCGGGCTTTCGCTGGAGATGGCAGCCGCCCGCGCCGGGAAGAGCCAGCCTGTGCCTGTCAGCGCCGCAGCGCTCCCAGAAAGAGGAGTTAGGCTAGTTCTGGGTTCTGGTTTATGTATCTAGGACTAGTTGACGAAAGGGGCAGATTTTGTTGTTTGTTTAAGGGCGAGCTTACCAGAGTGGGGCTGCCAAAGTAGAACGGATTACCTTTAGATCTAGTGAGCTTCCTATCGCTAGAAATACTCAAATCGAGATGGGAGGAATCTTTACTGGCATGGAAAAGAGGACATTGAAATCTAAGATGAAGGGACTGATAGTAAACCTTTAAGATTCCTTCTAATCCACAGATCCCATGAGTCTTTTCTTGGATATGTGACCTGCTGTGATTTCTTAGCAAAAAATAGATGCCCAAAGCATACTTATTAAAGCAATTTAAAGGCTGATCTCTCATTGCAAATTGTTCTTTTATAGAAAAATTCACTACTGGGGTGGAGTAGTAAGAATCTTTCCCAGGGTGTCTAAAATACATTATTAGTTTGGGTGGCAGGCAGTTCTTCCAGACTGCCTCTGTAATATGAAGTGCTTTTGTTCCCACAGCACTATGCTATGCCGTATACGTTGAGAAAGTGTAGAGCTATATTATCTACCATCACTTTTTATCAGCTAAAAGTAGGAAGAGTGAGAAAAGAAGCCTGCAGTTGCCGGCATGTCTTGATATTCGTACTGATAACTGCAAATTCCAGCCACTTTTGATGGTTCTGAGCTCATCCTTTCTGCTGTATAGTGGGTTTCTTTTATTCTCTTTTCAACTTGAGGCATTCTAGAGGCAGAACAAAAAGTTGTTCACTTGCACTGATGAATTCATATTTGTGATTCCATAAATGTTTCAACATCTGTACTACACGGCTGTGGAACATAAAGTGAAAAAACAGCAAAAATTGGAATTAAAATTTTGATCATGGAAAGGAAGGTAGATGGATATTCTCTTGATTTCTTAGGTAGTTACCCCAGACTGAACTGTGTTGAAACACTGGACACAGTCCACCGTGTTTCAAGACGTATACATGTATAAGTGCTGGGATTTTTAGCTCTCCATACTATTATTTCAATGTGCTAGACACTTTTCCATTTTCTCTGTAGTATGACATAATGCTGTAAAAAAGAGTGAAAAAGATGGGAGCAGCACCTGTGGCTCAAGGAGTAGGGCTCCAGACCCATATACCAGGGGTGGCAGGTTTGGCCCCAGCCAAAACTGCAAAAAAAAAAAAAAAAAGACTGAAAAAGACTTACTTAGAATGTGGTGCTAAGAGTGATGCTGAAGTCCTGGGGAAGCAGCAAGGCATAGCAGTAGAGAGAAATTGACTTTGTTTGGGGTATGAACTAGCACTGTTCAGGATTCAGATCAAGGTATGACCTTGAATGCTCCATTTTCCCTCTTCTCATTGCACTCATTTGCTACACTGCTCTTACATTCATTTTCTATGCTACCATTTCTTGCAATCAAAATCATATGTTCTGGTATATTCACCCATTTCTGTCCATCTGATAGATACTCGTGGAATGCTTACTATTGTCAGAATTACAGAGATAAAGGCACTGGGTCTAATGGAGGGATGCAGGGAGAAAAACAGGCAGTATACTATAGTGTGAGAATTGCCATTAACAGTGGAAACAGGCTGATTATAATAGAATCTTTTCACTTAATAGAGGAAGAAATTGAAGCCAGAAAATGAAAATGACTTAAGGAGAATAATGCATATTAAATTTATCATTTAAAATATTGAGGTATAGCATGCATTACTATTTAAAATGTAGTCTTCTGAGTTATATGGAAATGCTCACATAGACACCATCATGATCAAGATACAGACCCTTTGAGAACCTTGGAAGTTTTCCTATTGTTTTTTCCTGGTCAATATGCACACTCCACTCTCAGAAGTAGCTGCTAATCTGAACATTTGATTAGTGTTATCTGTTTTCGAACTTGATATAAATGGCTTTTTGCTCACCATAGTATCCGAGAGGTTCATGCATTTTGTTGCATGTATTGGTAGTTTGTTCATTTGTGTGTTGGATACTTTGTATTATCCTACAATTTTTCCATTTTCCTTTTGGTAGATATTTGGGTTGTTTTTGGTTTGGGGCTATTATAAATAAAATCTCTGAGAATTCTTGTACATGTGTTTTCATGGACGTACACATTTATTTCTGTTGTGTATAAGATAAGGCATGACAATTAAGTTCTCAAACTCATCCTAGAAAAAGTGCTGTATACTTCATTGCTGAATATTGCTATGGTCACCTTTGAAATACTCTGACTTCAGTGCCTAGTCCACCCTTCAAAGCAATTTTGGAACTGTTTTTTCTCGAATGACCATCAAAATTGTCCTCATGCAAGGAGCTCATAAATAAAAAAAAGCAAAGGAGAGTTGAAGTTTGCCAAGACCTTTTGGAGAGGCAAGATGATGTTTTGGGCTGTGTTATCACTGGTGATGAAACATGGGTGTAACAGTATGACCTGGAAACAAAGCGTCAAAGCACACAATGGAATTTGGCCAATTCTCCATGACTAAAAAAGTTCCATTGGTCCAAATCAAGACTCAAAATGATGTTGCTAAATTTTTTTGATATAATTCATTATGAATTTGTACCAGGTGGACAGTTAGCAAACTTAACTGTTTGGAAGTGCTAAAAAGACTGAAGACAATCTGAATTTTTTGTTAACAACTCATGGCTCTTGCATCATGACAATGTATCAGCTTACATGGCACTGTTTGTGAGGGAGTTTTTAGCCAATAAACAAATAACTGTATTTGCACACCCTCCCTACTCGCCTGATTAGGTCCCCAGTGACTTTTTTTCTTTATCAGAAGATAAAGGAAATGTTGAGAGGAAGATATTCATTTTGATGACATTCAGGACATCAAGGGTAATACAACAGCTCCGATGGCCATTCCAGAAAAACAATTCCAAAATTTCCTTGCAGGGTGGCCTAGGCACTGGTATTAGTGCATAGCTTCTCAAGGGGAGAACTTGGAAGGTGACCTTAGTGATATTCAGCAGAGAGGTATGTAGCACTTTTTTTTAGGATGAGTTCACGAACTTGTCTAACCTTGTATACTTAGAGATGGACCTGCTGGGTCATAGGAGGAGTGTATGTTAAGCTTTAGTAGATATTGCAAAATTGTGATTTTATTAATTAATCATCTCATCAGGAATATATGAGAGTTGTAGTTATTCTACATCTTCACCTTGTGGTATTATCAGTCTTTTTCATTTAGATCAGTGGTTCTCAACCTTCCTAATGCCAGAACCATTTATTACAGTTCCTGTGGGTCATGATCCACAGGTTGAGAACCACTGATTTAGATATTGTGAGAGTATAGTGATATTTTATTAGGGTTTTAATTTGCATTCTGCCGATGACTAATGGTGATGAGAATCTTTTTGTGTGTTTATTAGCCATTTGGACAGCCTATTATTTTATTTTATTTATTTTTTTAGAGACAGAGTCTCACTTTGTTGCCCTTGGTAGAGTGCTGTGGCATCACAGCTCACAGCAACCTCCAGCTCTTGGGCTTAGGTGATTCTCTTGCCTCAGCCTCCTGAGTAGCTGGGAATACAGGTGCCCACTACAATGTTCGACTGTTTTGTTGCAGTTGGCCTGGGCGGATTTAAACCTGCCACCTTTGGTATATGGGGCAGGTGCCCTACTCACAGCCATGGGCGCTGCCAATTAGTTCTTTTTTTAGGTTGGTTTATTTATCTTTTACTGATTTATAGGATTTTATTGTTAATGTATATTCAGGGTATGGACCAGCTGTGGTGCCTCACTCCTGTAATTCTAGCTCTCTGGGAGGCTGAGGTACGTGGATTGCTTGACCCCATGGGTTTGAGACCAGCCTGGGCAAGAGTGAGACCTTGTATCTACTAAAAATTGAAAAATTAGTGGGATGTTGTGGTGGGCACCTGAAGTCCCAGCTATTTGGGAGGCTGAGGCAGGAGGCTCACTGGAGTTTGAGATTGCTGTGAGTTATGACACCGTGACACTCTACCAGGGCAACAGAGAGAGACCCAGAGTGTGAGTCCTTTGTCAGATATACATACGTTAGTACCTCTTTATTTGCAGTTTCACTTATCTGTGGTCAACCATGGCTCAAAATACTAAGTGGAAAATTTTAGAAGCAATTCATCAGTCTTAAATTGAGCACTGTTCAGAAATCTCAAGCTGTCTTGCTCCATTCTCACTCTGGATGTGAATCATCTTCTTGTCCAGCATATATCCCATCTTGGTCATCAGATCAAAAAACCATAATAGATACAGTGTTCTATGCTGTATCATGAAAGTGTACCAGCTCACATGGCACTGTTGGTGAGGGAGTTTTTAGCCAGTAAAACAAAAATAAAAGAAAAAATAGTCCTTTGAGGAATGTCCATACCCTTTTCCACAGCGGTTGTACAAGTTTACATTCCCACTAACAGTGTATAAGCATCCCTTTCACCACAGCCATGCCAAGACATGGCACTGTTTGTGAGGGAGTTTTAGTCTGTGCTGGCAGACTTGAGACATCCACTGGGGGTCACTGGATACCCCCTGCAGATAAGGGGAGGCTGCCATATTGCAAATGTCTTTCCCACAGTTTGTGTTATGTTCTCATCATGGTGTATGGATGAATAGAACTTCCTAATTTAATTGAGTCCAGTTTAGCACTTTTTTTCTCTTGTGTCCTATTTGAGAAACTTGGGGCTACTCCAAGTTCATGAAATTATTTTTCTATGTTTTCTTCTAGAAGTTTTTATTGTTTTACTTTTTACATTCAAGATAGTGATTTTTTATAAATTTCAAAATATTTAGGGAGTACAAGTATTTTTATTTTTTTATTTTTTTAATTAAATCATAAACACATAGATCAGTGTACATTGATGCATTAGTATTTTTCATTATATGGATAAATTGTATCAGGCTAAAATCAGGGCTTTCAGTATACTCATCACCAGAGTAGTGTACCTCATACTTGATATGTAGATTTTTATCCCTCATCCCCTTCCAAACGCCCCCCTTCTAAATTTCCAATGTTTGTTACAGTCTTTATGACCACATACATCTTTTGTTTAGCTTCCACTTACAAGTAAGTAAGAACATGTGGTGTCTGTTTTTCCATTCTGAGATATTTCACTTAGGATAGTGGTCTCTAATTCCATCCAAGTTGCTGTAGAAGACATTCTTTCATTTCCTTTTAATGGCCGAATAGTACTCCATTGCATGTATACACACATATTTTCTTTATCCACTCATCAATTGATGGGCACTTTGGTTGATTGCCTATCTGTGCAATTGTAAATTGTGCTGTGATAAATGTTCCTGTGTAGATATCTTTTTGATCAATGACTTCTTTTCTTTTGGATAGATCTACCAATTATCTAGCCAGTAGTGGGATTATTGGATCAAATAGTAGGTCTGCATTTAGTCCTTTGAGGAATGTCCATACCACTTTCCACAGCGGTTATACAAGTTTACATTCCCACTAACAGTATATAAGCATCCCTTTTTACCACAGCCATGCCAATATTTGTAGTTTTTGACTTTTTAAAGTCTGACAGGAGTAAAGTGGTATCTCATTGTGGTTTTGATTTGCATTTCCTTGATAATTAGGGATGTTGAGTAATTTTTCATAAGTTTGTTGGCTGTCTGTCTACCTTATTTTGAGAAAAGTCTGTTCATGTCTTTGGCTACTTTTTGTTGGGGGTGATTTGTTTTTTTCTTGCTGATTTGTTGGAGTTCATTGTAGATTCTGGATATTAGCCCTTAATAATCTAAACTATTAGATTTATAGTTTGCAATTCTTTTTTCTCATTCTTAGGTTGTCTGTTTATTCTGTTGATTATTTCCTTTGCTGTGTAGAAACTTTTTAGTCCCATTTGTTTTTGTTGTTGCTGTATTTGCTTTTGGGGCCTTACTCATAAATTCTTTTCCTAGGCCAATGTGTAGAATTTTTCCTATGTTTTATTCTAGAATTTTTATAGTTTCAGGTCTTACATTTAAGTCCTTCATCTATCTTTAGTTAATCTTTATATATAGTGAGAGATAGGAACTCAAGTTTTTTTTTTTTTAGGAGCTGTGCTAATCTTCTCTGTATCATTCCAATTTTAGTATATGTGCTGCTAAAGCGAGCACAGGAATTCAGTTTTATTCTTCTGCATGTGGCTATCCAGTTTTCCCAGCGCCATACATTGTTTAGGGCATCTTTTCCCTAGTGTGCGTTTCTGTCTGCTTTGTAAAAAATCAGTTGGTTGTAGCTATATGGTATTATTTGTGGTCTGTGTCAGGCAGTGATCCATTTTAAGCATATGTGTGTGTATTATCTAAAGATAGGGCCAAAGTTTATTTATTGAAAAGAAAATCTTTTCCCGCCTGTATTATAGTGGATCCTTTGTCATAAATCACAGCACTATTTATTGAAAAAATTATCTTTCCTACTGAGTTAAATGGCCAAATATATGTAGGTGTGTTTCAGAACTCGGTCTTCTGTTCCCCTGGCCTCTTTGTCTCTGTGCCAATACCTCAGTGTCCTCATTACTGAAGCTTTGTAGTAAGTCTTTAAATCTGGTGTGCAAATCCTCCAATTTTGTTCTTTAAGTTTATCTTGGCTAGCTTAGGTTCTATTTACATATAAATATTAGAATCAGATTGTCAGGACCCCTTCACTCCACCCACATCCTACTGCTGGGATTTTAACTGGGATCACCTTGATTCTTTAGATAAATTTGAGGACAATTTATATTTTACAATATTGAGGCTTGAAATCCATACATGGCATGTTTTTCCATTAATTATTAGGTAGCCTTTGATTTCTCTTAGTGTTTTCTGATTTTTGGTGTAGATATTTTACACATCTGTTTCTAGGTTATTATTATTATTATTATTATTATTTTTTTTTGAGACAGAGCCTCAAGCTCTCCCCCTGGGTAGAGTGCCGTGGCATTACAGTTCACAGCAACCTCCAACTTCCTGGGCTCAAGCGAGTCTCTTGCCTCTGCCTCCCAAGTAGCTGGGACCACAGGCGCCCGCCACAACGCCTGGCTATTTTCTGGTTGCAGCCATCATTGTTGTTTGGCGGGTCCGGGCTGGGGATTCGAACCCGCCACCTTAGGTGTACGTGGCTGGCGCCTTAGCCGGTTGAGCTATAGGCGCCAAGCCGAAAGGACTCCTCTTTAAATTTAGCTTGTTTGGCAGTGTGGTCTTTGTGGAACTCCCAGACATAACAACAGTACATGGCCCACCCTGGGTGAGGGTCACAACTGCAACAGGGACCTCACCTTACAAATGCAAACATTGTAACCTAATCATGTGTCCCCACATTAATCTGAAGTTTAAAAACAAAACCCTGGATACTAACGCTCAAGAGAGATGCCTGGTTGGTGAACAAACACCCGAATGTGCCAGGAGGGTGGTGGGTTTCCCACCGACACTAAAGATGAAGACCCTTCCAGACCTGGCCCCACGTGTCTCTTCGCCTGGCTGTTCATTTGTATCCTTTATAATAAAACATTAATTGGCAGTATAATAAATAAAAATCAGCAGCAAATAAAAAGGGAGGAAGAGAGCATTCGACAGGGACCGATGTCTGATGTGGCATCAGCTCTCCACAGATGTCATCTCAGCAGCAGGAGAGGGACACAAAGAAACCATCCCACTCTGGACCTGAATCCCTGGACTGCAATCCCTGGGCCGTGTGCCCCATCCCTAAGGTATCACAGGGATGGGACTGTGGAGCCACCACCCAGGCTTGGTCAGAGCCCTCACTCCCAACTTCTTTGCTCTGTGAGCTCAGAGTCCTCTCCCAGGAATGGAGAAAGTCATGATACCAATTCTCATGAGGACATCATGAGCATTAAACCAAGCAATGAAGCTGGACCTTATAAAGAGAAATGGCCAGCACATCACAGGTGCTCAGTGGCCCCTGCCCACCACTTCTCACTCTACCATTTGAAATTACTCTTTAAGAGATATTCCCTAGCTGGGCTCTGGGGCTGACGCCTGTAATCCTCTGAGAGGCTGAGGCAGTTGGATTGCCTGAGCTTAGTTTAAGACCAGTCTGAGCAAGAGCAAGACCCTGTGTCTAAAAATAGCCAGGTGTTGTGGTGAGTGCCTGTAGTCCCAGCTGTTGGGAGGCTGAGGCAGGAGGATCATTTGAGCTCGAGTTCCAAATTGAGTGATATGATCATGGCTATGAATAGCCACTGCACTCCAGCCTGGGCAACATAGTGAGACCCTGTCTCTAAAAAAACAAAACTTAAACATTTTTATACACTAAAAAATACCATGCAAATTATATCAGACATTAACAGAGGGGAAGCCAAGTAAATGTAGATATTTTCTATACTATTTTTTTAATTTTTTAATTTTTTTTGTGACAGTCTCACTCTGTTGCCCCAGGCTAGAGTGCCGTGGCATTGCAGCTCACAGCAACCTCAAACTCTTGGGTTCAACCAATCCTCTTACCTCAGCCTGCCAAGTAGCTGGGAATACAGGCACCCTCCACAACACCCACTTAGTTTTTCTATTTTTAGTAGAGATGGGGTCTCACTCTTGTTCAAGCTGCTCTTGAACTCCTGAGCTCAGGCAATCCACCCATCTTGGTCTCCCAGAGTGCTAAGATTATAGGCATGAGCACCTTATCTGGCTGAAATTTTTTATACTAAGCTGCAACTCTTCCATATAAGTCTCAAATTATCTCAAAATAAAAAGTTTAATACAAACCAGACTAGCGCCCCCTCATCCTTAAGGGATATGTTCTCAGGCCAGAGTGGCCACCTGAATCCATGGACCCTACACCCACTGTGTGTTTTCCTGTACAGTACCAGGCAGGTGGCATAGAGGTGTAGCACATGGACACACTGAACAAAGGAAAAACCTACATCTCAGAGGAATGGAGCAAGGTGGTGCAAGACCTCATCATGCTACTCAGAATAGTGCACAATTAAAAACTTACGCGTGCTCGCACCTGTAATCCCAACACTCTGGCAGGCCGGGGCAGGTGCATTGCTTGAGCTCAGGAGTTCAAGCCTGAGCAACATCAAGATCCTGTCTCTACTAAAAATGGAAAAACTAGTTGGGCATTGTGGTGGGCACCTGTAGTCTCAGCTACTCAGGAGACTGAGGCAAGAGGATCTCTTGAGGGCCAGGAGCTGTGGCTCACGCCTGAAATCCTAGCACTCTGGGAGGCCGAGATGAGTGGATTGCTGGAGGTCAGAAGTTCGAGATCAGCTTGAAGAGTGAGAACCCCTCTCCCCCTCCGCCATCTCTATGAAAACTAGCCGGACATTGTGGAGGGTGGCTATAGTCCCAGCTACTTGGGAGGCTGAGGCAAGAGGATCACTTGAGCCCAGGAGTTGGAGGTTGCTGTGAGCTATGACACCATGGCACTCTACCTAGGGCAATGTAGTGAGACTCGGTCTAAAAATAAAATAAATAGGAATGCTTGAGCCCAGGAGTTTGAGGTTGCTGTGAGCTATGATGATGCCACGGCACTCTACCCAGGGTGACAGAGTGAGACTCTGTGTCCAAAAAAAAAAAAAAGGAGTAATCAGAGCTCAAGAGAGGCGTGAGGCCACAGGAAGAATGAAAAAGAGACCTGCCCAAGACTCAGAGAGAATCTGAGAAGCTCTGAGAAGCTTCCGAAGAAGCATTTCCTATATATTCCTAGAAGGAACAAGAGTCCGTAGATTCTCATCAACAACTCTGAATAAGAGACAACAGGGAGCCTTCGTCAAGATTTTGCTGGAATAGTATCCTGCACCTCGAGTTCTATTCCCAGCCTGATTATCTTTCAAAACAAAGGGCCCGGTGACAAACACTCCATTCACGGAGTCAGCAAATAGTTAGACATACCACATTAGTGACAAGATATACCGTGTGTATAGGGAGGTCTCAGGAAACACATCCTGTTCCTGGTGACCTTAGCAGGGAGAGGGAGGGAAGTGAGAGCTTCCCTTGTGGGAGGGAGCAGCATGGACCCTGGCGGTCCATTCTCCTAAATCTTAGGAGAATTTAATCATTCTCTTGGGTCATTGATGCAATTTTCACTGAATCATGAGGATGATCCTGATCAAAGAAACCCAGGCCATCCTTTACTCAGGACGCTCCCCTCCTTCCAGCAGGAGGTCATTGGCACAGGCCACAGGGTGAGATGTAGAAGATACAGTCGGTCAAAGAGACAGTTGTGTTTTTCCCACCTCCAAAAACCCAGGGTATTGTAGATGCACAGGTGCTTAGCACACACCCCCACCTCTACCTGCAGTCTCACCTCCGGAGGTTTTAGTTACCCACAGTCAAACAACGTCCAAAAATAGGAAACTAAAAATTCCAGCAGTAAACATTTCATCCTTAAATGGTGTGCTGTTCTGAGTGGTGTGCTGAAGTCTCACAGCATCCCACTCGGCCCCTCCAAGGACATGAATCTTCTCTTAGTCCAGTGTCCCAAGCTGTCTACACAACACCCTCCCGTGGGCCCTCAGTAGTTGTCCCAGCAGAAGAGTGGTGATGCTGGCATGTTGCATTGATTGTTCTATTTTATTACCAGTTGTTATTAATCTCTTACTTTGCCTTATTTATGTATATATGTATGTATTTATTTATTGAGACTGAGTCTCACTATGTCGCCCTTAGTAGAGTGCTGTGGCATCACAGCTCACAGCAACCTCCAACTCTTGGGCTTAAGCAATTCTCTTGCCTCCACCCCCCAAGTAGCTGGGACTACAGGCGCCCACCACAATGCCTGGCTATTTTTTTGTTGTAGTTGTCATTGTTGTTTGGCAGGCCTGGGCCAGGGTTTGAACTCGCAGCCCCAGTGTATGTGGCCAGCACCCTAGCTGCTGAGCTACAGGTGCTGAGCCTGTGCCTAATTTATAAATTAAACTTTATCATAGGTATATATGTGTAGGAAAAAGCATAGCATGGATATATAAGGTTCTTCAGTGCTGTCTGAGATGGGGGCATCCACTGGGGGAGCTTGAACTATATACCCTGGGGATTAGAAGGGACTATTGTACTGGGCAAAATTCTCTTTTTGAAAATTAAACCAAAGGTATACATGTCCCTCTGCCTAGTGAGGGGACTTCTGTTGCACTGAAAGTCGTTCCGTGAGTATCATTGCAACATGCCACGTCCTCTGTCTCTTCTGGGCCGGGTTCACATTATAAAGCTCTCACTGAGCATGGTCCCAGCCTGGCACTCTCCTGCCTCAGCCACACCTCCCCCCCAATATTGCATGTGGAAATACCTTCGCACCTTGAAAAAGCCTTCCACAAGTCTCTTTCCTAATAGCTGCTGACCTAGGGCCATTTTCTCCTTATCAAATAATGATCAAAAATCATATGACAAAATTTTAAAAAAAGAGATTAAAACCTGATAATCTGCTAAACATAAAATATTGGATCTGATAGATCCCAAAACCTCACCACAACAGTAAAGTAACACAGAAAAGCCATTCCTCTTTGCCAACATGGCCGGGCATGGTGGCTCACACCTGTGATCATAGCACTCTGGGAGGCCAAGGTGGGAGGATCCCTTGAGCTCAGGAGTTTGAGACCGTTCAGCCAACATTCTAACATGGCACATGAAAAGGAGGGCCCTTGTCTCTAGGACTCTCTTTTTTTGCATAAAATTCCAAGTTCTAAGTCTTTAAATAAGATGGACATAAGTTGGCTCTCTAGGATTTTGGCTGAATAATTAACTTAGGATTCAGCCTCTTATTTGTAATAAGATTGAAAAAGATAAATAAATGAAGCCTGTGACCATTTTAGCCCAAAATATAATTTCTTCATTATGAGGAACAAAACAGAAAAGTAGTTAAAGAACTTCCTTAATAAAAGCACTGAACTGCCACAAGTCTAATAGACTATTAGGGCCTAGATGAAGATAGAAAATTACCTAATAAAAATTGCAATTTGCATAGATTTGCCCCATAATTACAAAACTTATTAAGCTCCATTTTCCAGATACTATAATGGGGTTCACCTTTCATTTAATGCAATTTGTGGTCATTGACGACTGCGGGCAGCAGAAAACGTTGGTAAAATCAAATCCGTAATTACATTTTTGGTTCATACATGGAAGACTGAAATGTTCATTAGCTGGCATATATACTATTTGTTAAAATTAAGTAGGATGAAAAAATTCTGAAGAGGTTTCACTCCATTCTTTAACCTTTTCAGGACTTTTGGTCCATTGACTGTGGGCAAACTAAGGTCGTGAAGGTCACAAAACAGGAAGAAGAAACACCTGGCATCCCTATTCATTCTGTCTAGTTCGATACAGTCTGTTGTACGTGTTTGTAAAAATCTCAGTACACGTGTGCACCTGCCTGCGAACGTCTGTTTCAGGCTGAACCCTGTAAGTAGCAACTCCCTGGTGGTTCTGTCAGACTGAGGCAAGGAAGGACCCCAGAGAACCTCCCTGGGTTCACGTCCCTTTCAAGCTGACTGTGTGGCCTGTCCCACGGAAAGCCCCTATCTGTGTAGGGCAAGAAAAAAGGAGGGACAGGAAGATGGCCCCTGGCAAGGTGGAACAACGTCCCAACTCGTGCACTCAGCATGCCACAGTCCCTCGGACGTGAAGCGGAACCTTGTACGGTAAACTATATGACACCGGAAATGGGAGAGAGGTCAACAGGAACTATTGGCACCGTGGAATGGGTGAAGGGTCAGCCTGAAACTGTGCATTCCTGTATCTTGGATGTCAGTAGCAGAGAGAATCCTTACTTTGCATATAGAAAGAGCCATCAGGAAAAGAGAACAGATGGAAAATATATAAGGCCCTCGATGGGGGGATTCCCGGGGCAACCCGTTCGGGACTGATCCCATGGTATTGGAAGCCCTCCCGCCTGCTTCTCTTTTATCTGTAATAAAATCTTTCACTTTCATTTACTCGTGGTCTGTGAATTCATTCTTTGGTTCCTGAGACCGTCTCACCATCATGCCGTGAGGTCTATTCCTACTTGCTTCGAGGCTGGCCCTGTGACTGGCTTTAGCCGACAGGAGGCAGCAGGTGTGAGGCAAGGCCCTGAGAAGCCTCACCACATCATCCTCTGCCTATTGCTCCTGTGGCCGGGGGAACAAGGATGCAGATGGCCAGCAGCAAGACCCCAGACGTGTGAGGAGACCAGCATGGACCTTTGAGAAAGAAGGCTGGAGTCTCGTGAGTAATCCCAGACAAGACTCTCCCAGCTGAGCCCAGCCTACCTGTGGAATTAGGAGAAATAACTAATCATTATTGTTTTTACGCACTAAATTTGGGGATGGTTTGTTAAACAGCCCTGGCTAACTGATAGCTTTGTCCAATTCCCCACTTTCCCAAGAGAGACTCACTATGGGATTAGAACTCACACTAGCAGGTGAGACAATTAAGAACCATGGTGGCACATGCCTATAATCCTAGCACTCGGGGAGGCTGAGACAGGTGGATCACTTGAGCTCAGGAGTTCCAGCCCAGCCTGAGCAAGAAAGAAACCCCATCTCTGGCTCAGTGCCTGTAGCTCAGTAAGTAGGGCACTGGCCACATACACCACATGTGACAGGTTTCAGTCTGGCCCAGGCCTGCTAAACAACAATGACAACTGCAACCAAAAAACAGCTGGGCGTTGTGGTGGTGCCTGTAGTCCCAGCTACTCAGGAGGCTGAGGCAAGAGGATTGCTAAACCCAAGAGTTTGAGGATGCTGTGAGCTGTGACTCCAGGGCCATCTACTGAGGGCAACATAATAAAACTCTGTCTCCAAAAAAAAAAAAAAAAGCATTATTGGCACCTGTGGCTCAAAGGAGTAGAGCACTGGCCCCATATGCCAGAGGTGGTAAGTTCAAACCCAGCCCCAGCCAAAAAAGAAAAAGAAAAGAAACCCCATCTCTACTAATAGAAAAACTAGCCCTGCTTGGTGGTGGGCGCCTGTAGTCCCAGCTCTTCAGGAGGCTGAGGCAAGAGGATGGCTTGAGCCCAGGAGTCTGAGGTTGCTATGAGCTTTGATGAAACCACAGCACTCTACCCAGGAGGACAGACTCTGTCTCAAAAAAAAAAAAAGAAAAAAAGAACAATCCTGAAACCCCAAATACACGTCTGTTTTTTTCTTTTTCTTTTTTCACTAGTAGTCATTGCAAATAGTTTAAACGTGCTATTCCTGTTCTGTCCATCAGTCTCAATAACAGCTGGGACTATAAAACATTTCTAGGGAAAAATTACACGTGCGTGGTGATACGTGCAGAGAGAATTGCTCTGTGTCCAGGGAAGCCGAGCAGAGCAGTCTTGACATACTGAGGCATCTGAGTATGTCCAACTGAGCTGTCATCGTACAGCGGACTCTCAAACACACAAGCTGCCAGAAAGTTTGGTGAATTTATACACATACCAAGGTAAAATCCACTCCTATTTGTCCGAAGGTTGTTCTTCCCCGGAGCTCGGTGTAGCAGAGCGGTGAGGGAAGCTGCTGTGGGTGTGCTCTGGGGCTGGTCCCCATCCCACGAGGACCCCACTCCCTTCCCCAAGTCTTTCCTGCTCACTGCCTCATACCCTTCCTTCCCCTAGACTTGGTCAAGTCTCTCTAGCCTCCAAGTACCAAAATCCCTCTCAGGTCGGTGTAAAGGGGAGAATTGATCTTACAGCAGAAAGTTCTCCAAAACTTGAACATAAACTAGATTTGCTGGGTGTTCTTTGGGGCACTTCTGCTTTTGCATCTGCGATTGACTTTCTATTAACTGGAGTATCTTTTTCTTTTTTTTCTTTCTTTTCAGACAGTCTCACTCTGCCACTGTGGGTAGAGTGCTGTGTTGTCACAGCTCAAGGCAACCTCAAACTCTTGCACACAAGTGATCCTCTTGCCTCCGCCTCCCAAGTAGCTGGGACCACAGGTGCCCACTACAAAGCCCAGCTGTTTTTAGAAACGGGGTCTTACTCTTGCTCAGGCTGATCTTGAACTCCTGAGCTCAGGCAATCCGCTCACCTTGGCCTCCCGGAGGGCTGGGATTACAGGCAGGAGTTGCTGTGCCCTGCCCCCACTGCATGTACCTCCCACCAGAGGCCCTTCCTAATAATCCATCTCTCAGGAATGGGGGGTTGAAAGTCATGGACATTTTAAATTGACAAAACTTTCACATTTACTCTCCAAAGACAGTACTCCCACCCACAGCTCAGGAATGCTTCCCTCCATCCCCTTATAAACACAGAATTTTTATTTTCTAGCTTTTTACATTGAAGCTGGTTCAATAGGTGCCAGGGCCATTTCTGCAAATATATTAACAGTTCTTTGATTCTTAAACATGAGCACGTTACACTATGTGTAAACTAAAATAAAATCTGAGGACTCCTCTCAACCCCCTGTGACTGACTGGACCCCCTCTTGGCCAAGGGGATCCCTGAAAGTGAGTTGCCAGCCATGAGAAAGGAGCTCACACACCTCATCATGCCCCTTCCCCTCCTAGAGATGTCCTCTGTGATGCATTAAAAGGCCTGGAGCTGTCCAAGACACACCTGCAGGCCCTCAAGATGTAGTAGAAACCACCTGGGTCTGGGCATAGGCCCTGCAGTTTGTCTCTGGTTAGCAGACCCTATCTCAACTCAGCTTCCTCTTCACAGACTCCTGGTCTGTCGGAGCCGCATGAAGGAAACAGCCAGGACGCAGATCGAGAGAACAAGCTGCAAAGGTGAGGCCCGCCAGAGGGGCAGGACAGACCCAAACAACTTTCGCAGTGGCTATTTACTGAGGGGATACAGGACCGGTGTGACGAGTGCTGAGTATTGATGTGCAGCAGCTGCGAGCTTAAGGACCACACAGAAAGGAAATTATGGGCTCTTTGTCCACAGCTCCCACAAGAAGTACCATAAAATGTTTAAGGTTTAACACCTGCTTACTATCAAATGACCGGAACACTGAGTTACTTGGGGGCTTGCCTCCAAGTTACAAGATATCTCTAGGCTTGCCAGGAGAACGTCTTGCTCTCAGCATTTCCCTTGATGTGTTAAGAACCAGTGACTGTCCTTGCGAGCATGATGTTCATTCCTCCACACTGGTCCATCAGACAAAGCCTAAATCTTTCAGCCGATTGCCAGCCAAAGGATCCCTAAACCCACCTATAACCTGGAAGCGCCCGCTTGGAGACGTCTCACCTTTTGGGGCCAACCTAATGTATGCTTCCCACATACTGACTTCAGACTTTCCCTCTAATTCCTTTCTCCCTAAAATGTATAAAACCAAAATGTCACCCCACGACGGCCAGCGCACCTGCTCCAGGCTTCTTGGGTGTGGCTCCAGGTCCTGGTCCTCAAACGTGGCTCAGACTAAACCTCTTCAAATCATTTCACAGAGCCGGCCTTCTTTTCCGACAAGCATTTTTGTCTTACCTGTTTTCCGAAGCCCTTTACTCATCCTGGCTATTAACGCCTTGCCATCCATCTCACATTTCAGTTTTGTTATTTGTATAACAAATTTCAGTTTGTCGCTTGTGCCTTATAACGGTGTGGTGTGTATATACATTTTAAAATCCAAGGTGCCCTCTGCACACTGCTGCTGGGTTTCTGTCTCTCAGATTATGAGGACACCCTCCTGTATTTTCTTCTACGTTAGCAATTCTTTATTTACTTTTAGATTTTTGATCTAGCTAGACGTTCGTGAGTAACATGAAAGCAGAGATGGAGTGGTTCTCTGACGAAGAGGATCGGCCCTCTGTCACCGTCAGCCGATGCAGAGACGGGGATTAAGCCCAACGAGCTTTACCGTGGGACGCCAGCAGTTCTGGAGAACAGCGAGAGCAGCCTGTCCATCCTGCTCTGCCTCAGTTACAATTCAATAATTTTCATAATGAAATACAAGGACACAAACCTGGAAAATTTTAACTTCATCGGACAGAAAACATCATCGCAGTAGTCTGCACTCTACCAATGGAACACGGTTAAACAACAGAAAATTAACCTTCCCTCTAACAATATGGGGAGAGAGCAATCACAGCAACTTTGACCCTAACAAAATACCTAAGAGAATCAAAGCAAAGCAAAGCAACGTCAGAGTAACTTCTGTTCTAACACTGTTTATTGTCCCTGTGTGACTGCCTCCCCCAAAGTTCTCTGAGACCAACATCCCCTAACCATGGAGAAACCTAAACCAGAGAATCAGGGAAGGCTGGGTAGCGAGGTCAGCTGTGCTGCTTCCGCTCGGCTCCCAGATGACACCCTGCAGCCCTTTTCTGGCTGCATAATTTCTACCCAGATGAATGGCCAGTTGTCCTGGCAACATGTATTGACTATCAGTGAACCAGTCCACCAAAAGTGAAATACTATCACCCAAGAAGCGGGATGCTGGGCAGAGGGCAAAACAAAACAAAAAACAGTGCATAAAATTTTCTTTCCAAATCTTAACGCCTTTATTCCAAGAAGAAATGATAACTACGTGGTGAGGAGCCATTTTCAGCCCACAGAGAACTTGGTCTATTTAGGGAAGACAGAGCTGGTTTCATGGAGACCAGGCTTCTGGTCCGAGTCCAAGATGCCAGGAGGTAGCCCCCCAGGCCTGAGCAGAGCCCCCACATCTCAGGGAGAATAGCACCCAGGAGCAAAGGCTGCTGTGGGGGACACTGCCATGGTGACCAGGGTGACGCAAAGCCGAGCCCTTTGTTTTGATAAATCTCAAATTCTTCCCTTGCAGAGAGAGGTTGTCATGGTAACTCTTTCAGAGACAACATAGACCACTTGTTTAAACTCTAAAGAACACTCTTTTCCTCTCTGATGACAATTAAAACCCAACAAGGAGGCCCAACCTGGCAGCACCAGTGTGAACCACAGGGGGACCTTCACTGGTTTTCTAAACACTCCAAAATTGGTAAAACAAGGACTTAAAGATATGTGACACCTTCTGGAAACGCTAAATCAGTTGTTGCTTAGATCAACTGTGTTACTACAAGGATAGGAATTGGTAACAGATAAAAGTGACAAAATGAAAAATAAGATAATTATAACAATATTATAATGCATGTGCTTTTTTAAAATATGGGTATATTTAATACCAAACTAATACACAGCGGACAGTGGTGGCTCATGCTGCCTAAAATCTCAGCACTTTGGGAGGAGAGACTGGAGGATTTCTCTAGCCCAGGAATTCAAGATCAGCCTAGGGTCCAGGTACAGTGGCTCACGTCTATAATCCTAGCACTCTGGGAGGCCCTGGTGGGTAGATCCCTTGAGCTCAGGAGTTTGAGACCAGCCTGAACAAAAGTGAGACCCCATCTCTGCTAGAAAAAGAAAAACTAACCAGGCATTGTGGTGGGCACCTGTAGTCCCAGCTACTCAGGAGGCTGAGGCAGGAGGATCCCTGAGCCCAGGAGTTTGAGGTTGCTGTAGCTGGGCTGATGCCAGAATACTCTACCCAGGGAGACAGAGTAAAACTCTACCTCAAAACAAAACAAAATCAAGACCAGCCTAGGCAACATAGTGAGACCCCATCTCTACAAAAAAAAAGAAAAAGAATTTTTCAAGCATGATGGCTCACACCTGTAGTCCCAGCTACAACCCCAGTCCAGGGTTCCAGAAAGACCCTCCCATTCTCAAATCCTTCAAGCCCAGGGGTGATGACCTCCTCCCAGGTGGGACGATCACGTCAGCCCAGCAGTTCAGAGGTTACAACGCACGGTGGTGGCACCACTGTACTCCAGCCTGGGTGACAGAACGAGACCTTGTCTCTAAAAATAAAATAAAACTAATTAATTAAAATGCATGAACTAGACTTTCTCCATCCTCATCTCCTACAGCTTCTAAACTTTTGTGTTAGGTCTTGTTTCAGACAAGGGTAACAGGCACCTGGAGCCTGACAGGACCCAGCTGTATCTGAGCCCTGGCGCCTCCTAGACTACATCAGGCACAGCCCCGCTGAGTGTGAAGAGGTGTGAGGGGAAGTGGCTTTAAGAAGACACTGTTTAGGCTCGGCCCCTGTAGCACAGTGGTTATGGCACCAGCCACATGCACCCAGGGTGGCAGGTTCAAACCCAGCCAGGGCCTGCCAAACAACAGTGACAACTACAACAAAAAAAAATGGTCAGGCATTGTGGTGAGTGCCCATGGACCCAGCTACTCGGGAGGCAGAAGAATCACTTAAGCCCAAGAGTTTGAGGCTGCTGTGAGCTGTGATGCCATGGCACTCTACCAAGGGCAACATAAGACTCTGTCTCAAAAACAAACAAACAAACAAAAAAGGCACTATTCACACAGATGGACTGGGTTGTTACAGGAATTAACAGAGGGTCTGGGAACATTTAGGGCCTGCAGCCCTGGAAGATGTCATCACCCCTGGGCCTGAAGGGGTAGGGGACGGGAGTGGTCTTTCTGGAAAGGACTGGGGTTATAGGAGAGTGGCTCCTTCACAGGAGTTGTGGCCTTAGGACCCTGCCAGGTCAGATCCCAGGCTCTGGAGTTTCAGTCCTGCCTGGACAAGCTGCCTGCTTCGGTTTCCTCATCTACAGAGCGTGACTAATGATCATGGGGCTAAGGATAAAAGTTTACCCAGACAGTCCTCAACACTACAGTTTTGACATTATGATGTTCTAAAAGAGATAATGCATTCTTTAGAAACTATACTTTGCCCATACAACCATTTTTCACTTTCAGGACAGTATTCAAGAAATGACATACGATAGTCAACACTTTATAGGCGTCCTCAAACTATGGCCCACGGGCCACATGCAGCCCACCTAGGACATTTATCCAGCCCGCAAGGTGTTTTTGCTGCCGCTGCCTGTCCTGTTTAGCAGCCAACTCGTCCCAGGGCCTGCAGTCCAGCCCTCCAACGGTCTGAAAGACAGTGAACTGGCCCCCTGTTTAAAAAGTTTGAGGACCCCTGCATAAAATAGGCTTTGTAGTAAAACTAAATAGAAACCAAGCAGTGGGAGGGGGCAGGAGAGGGAGGGTAATTCACAGCGGACAGGTACAATGCTCACTGTCCGGGTCATGGGCACACTTGTAACCTTAACCTAAACGGTCCAGAAGAAATGCACGCAACCAAAATATTTGCACCCCCTTCATATTCTGAATTTTTTTTTTTTTTTGAGACCGAGTCCCACTATGTCGCCCTCGGTAGAGTGCCATGGCGTTATAGCTCACAGCAACCTCAAACTCTTGGACTTAAGCAATTCCCTTGCCTCATCCTCCCAAGTAGCTGGGACTACAGGCACCCGCTACAATGCCGGGCTATATTTTGTTGCAGTTGTCATTGTTGTTTAGCAGGCCTGGCCAGGTTCAAACCCACCAACTTCAGTGTTTGTGACTGGCACTGTAACCACTGTGCTACAGGCACTGAGCCAGGATGAACAATTTTTTTTAAAAAAACAAGCTTTGGCTCGGCACCTGTGGCTCAAGCAGCTAAGGTGGTGGGTTCGAATCCCCCGCCCGAGCCGGCCAAATAACAATGATGGCTGCAACCAAAAATGGCCAGGCGTTGTGGCGGGCGCCTGTAGTCCCAGCTACCTGGGAGACTGAGGCAGGAGACTCGCTTGAGCCCAGGAGTTGGAGGTTGCTGTGAGCTGTGATGCCATGGCACTCTACCCAGGGGGATAGCTTGAGGCTCCGTCAAAAAAAAAAAAAAAAAAAAGCTTTGTGTTTAGATGATTTTGCCCAACTGTAGGCTGGGGTGAGTGTTCTGAGTGTGTTTCGGTCAGCTAGCTAAGCTATGGTGTTTGGTGGGTTATGTATAGTAAAGGCAGGGTGAACAGTGGGGGTTGGAGGGGAGAGTGTGGGAGAGCACGGTAACTAGCAGTATATATAAGGGACCAGGCTGTATGGGCGTGTTAAGTTCACAGGCCAATGCCTGGATGGTCTGTTTAAAGGAAGGGAAGAAAGCAAGGGCCCTGGTCCGTGGGCAGGAGCTGTGCCTCTAACATCTTGTCTCCGGCCACTGGCGTGGACGCATGCTCTAACGCCTGGGCAGCAGGCTTGCAGAGTCAGTCGGTAGCGTCTGCAGAGTCAAGGTCAAGTGTATTAAGTACAGCCGCAGACACAAACCCTAGAAAAACAGAAAATGGCATAAAATGATGAGGGGGAGAGGAAGAGGCAGGAGACTGTTCCTCTTAGGAGAAATTTTCTATTCCTTTTCTTAACCATGTACACAAATTGATAAAACAATTTTAAATTTTCACTGAAAACCATTTCGTGACATCTAAGCATCTTTGCTAACATTTAGCAGGTGAGTCGACCATTCGAGAAAGACCTGATGAACACCCAGGAACGGGTGACACAGAGACAAAGGGGCTGCATCTCTGCTGGTCACACCACGGGGACCCCGTCTGGAAACGGAGTATAACCGGCGGGCTGCAAAGGCTCCCAACTCTCCCAGCATATCCCGAGGAGGTCTTTCCTATTACGGAATTGTTGGGGGGTGGGGGCTGATGGGATAATGATCCTGTGGGTTTGTTTTTTTCTTTTACTAGTTCTTTTTTTTTGCAGTTTTTTGGCCAGGGCTGGGTCTGCACCCACCACCTCTGGTATACGGGGCACCCCACTCCTTTGAGCCATAGGCGCCACCCATACTAGTTCTTATTTTTTAGAAATACGTACCAAAATATTTACAGATGAGATGATGTGATGTCTGGGAGGTTTCCCCTGGTAGGAGGGGATGGATGGAACCCAACTGGCTGGACGTTGATATCGTGGGTTCATCGTGCTGTTAGCTCGGCTTGCAGACACGTCTGAAATTCCCTGATGAGAGACAAACATGGAAGAGGAACGTGAAGATATGCTAAGTGGCAACAGCATACATTTCGACAGCTTGTTTTTTTAATTAAATATATGCTGTTCAGTTTTAAAATAAAGCCCTAATTTGGGCAGACTGTCCCCTTCTAAGGAAATCAAACAGAAGTTTCTGAACCACAGGACTGGACTGTGGGTGCTGCTATGGTGACACTCCAGCTCTCGAGTGTTGGGGAACAGAGAGAACCAGCAGTGCATGAATGAAGGCATTGCTATGCTCCCCAAAGCTCCAAGGACCCCTGAAATCGTCCTGAGTCCCTCTCGCTCCAGTCCCGGCTGGTTCGCTATTCCAGGCCAAGAAGTCTCTTTGGTGGGAGGGGGAAAAATGAAGAAGGGAGGAAAGGTGTGAGCCAAGGTTTGAGGGCAAAAACGAGACTGTCCATTGGAACGGAGCATACAGTAGGCACTTAATAAATGTTTTGCCAAAGCCAAAACACTAAAGAAAGGCAGTGACTCTTCCTGAGGGGTGAGAGGTTTGTTTTTTCTTTTATCTTTTACTTTATTTACTTTTATTTTTGAGACAAAGTCTCATTTTTTTGCCCTTCCTCGAGTGCTGTGGCATCACAGCTCACAGCAACCTCAAACTCTTGGGCTCAAGTGATTCTCTTCCTCAGCCTCCCAAGTATCTGGGACTACAGGCACCCACTTTACCAATAAGAAAGAGTCAACAAACACATATTTTGTTTGTTTGTTTGATTTTGAGACAGTCTCTCTCTGTCACCCTGGATAAAGTGCTGTGGCATCACAGCTCACAGCAACCTCAAACTCTTGGTCACAAGTGATTCTCTTACCTCAGCCTCCCAAGTAGCTAGGACTACAGGTGCCTGCCACAATACCCAGCTATTTTTAGTGATGGGATCTGGCTTTTGCTCAGGCTGGTCTCAAACATCTGAGCTTGAGCAATTCACCTGCCCCAGCCTCCCAGAGTACTGAGACTGCAGGCTTAAGCCATCACGCCCTGCCCAGGGTCTGTTGATAAAAGCCATAATAAAAATCTCCATGATTTTTGCTCTGGTCTGGACATTTGTGACACCTGCACTCAAAAGTTTGCAGCTGCACAATTCATAATCACAAGGATGTGCAAACAACCCAAGTTCCCGTCAGTACCTGACAGGATTCATAAGACGTGGCATACGTATGCCATGGGATATGTAAAAGATGGTCATCTAGTATCTTGTACAACAACCTGGGTAGAATTGGAGACCATTCTCCAGAGTGCAGCATGGCAGGAATGGAGAGACAACCACACGTGACTCGATGCCACATTGGACCTGCTCGGTCAACTCTACGTGCCCAAATGGCAGCGAAGCTCCACAGAATTCGAGCAGAGGGAAGGGGTGAGGAAATCCACACCTGCCCGGTGACCGGTCAGGAACAAGGCGCAGATACAATACACGCGTTCTCAGTGAGGGGCGCATCGATAACTTGGACTCAAAACGTATAAAAGCAAACTATGTAACCAAGATGTGTGTGCCCCCAGGCTATTCTGAAATTAAAAAAATAAATAAATCCTAATCTCCAAAGTGATGGTATGAGATGGAGGGGCCTCGGGGAGTGGTTAGATCCTGAGTGCTGAGCTGCTCAGAATGAGGCTCTGAACGGGAGTGCTCTGGACTTGGGATTAAAGCCCTTACACCAGGGACCACAGAGGTCTAGCCAGCCTCTTCCACAGCTGGAGGGCATAGCAAAACGGCTTGCCCTGGGACTTCCCACCCTCCAAAACTCTGAGAGATGGCTGTTGTTTATGGTACCCGGTTTCCCAAAGTGTATCATAGACCAAGACGCTTTTTAACAAAAACCCAAGGATTTCTTAACAGGAATGAGTGTCCACACGAGGGTCATTAGGAAAGTTTTGAGAGACACAAAAATCAAGAAATATAAAAACCATGTGAAGGAAACAAATGAAGCCTCCCAGCAACACCAATCAGCCGAGCAAGTTGAAAGCTGCACGGGCAAATCAGAAAGGACGCTGCCCACCGTGGTTTTTGCAATTGAAATAACGGATCATAACATAGTCTGTCTCAAAACTTTCATAGTGATCTATATTCCAAATGCCCTAGTGCTACACTGAGGGTTGTTCTTGCCAAAAAAGCCTGCAGAGCTTCTGTGATTCTTGGGGGAGCTCATTCTAACCCCCACTGTTTGTTTATCTTTGGGGGTTTTCACACTGGCTTTCTGCTGTGTTTATTGGTATGGTGGCCACAGCAGCCTCCCTAGCATCATAAATATGCAAAAGGAGGTGGCACCTGTAAGCTCAGTAAGTAGGAGCCGGCCACATACACGAGGTTGGCAGGTTCAAACCCAGCCTGGGGCCAGCTAAACAATGACAACTGGAACAAAAAAATATCCGGGCATGTGGCACCAGCCTGTCATCCCGCTACTTGGGAGCCTGAGGCAAGAGAATCACTTAAGCCTAAGAGTTTGAGGTTGCTGTGAACTGTGATGCTACAGCACTCTACCGAGGGTGACATAGTGAGACCCTGTCTCCAAATAAATAAATAAATAAATATGCAAAAGGTGGTCACAGTCATAAGTCGAAGGAATCTATGAAAGGAAACATTTTTCCAAATCAGTGGGCGTGGCAAAATTGCTCCAGCTGAACACTGGGACTTAATTATCCTGAAGCCTATTGATGCCTGATTAGAAGTGGTCCCACCCCTGGGAATCAGATGGAGACACAGCTCCGCTCCCTAGAGGGGCCCTTCGGCAGGTCAGACATAGGCAGCCTTCAGGCCTGTCGTCCTAGGTCACACCACTCAGGGTACAAACATTTTCCCTCTGAGATCCTCTGGAATCTGAATTTTAAATGGGGTTTTCCCTCAGGACTGCAGGCAGTTACACTGCTTGGCCCCACAGAAAGGATGTCAACCTTCAGTGACAGCTTCAGTGACGCCTTCAAGGTGTCATCCTCCCAGCCGCTCTGCTAAGCTGCGTGGAGTCGGGCTCTGACTGATGGAGCCAGCTGATGGTCCCCGGCCCCCCTCATTAATAACTCACCTCCCCAGGTGGCCCACTCCAGGTCCCTGCCCCGGGTATCATATTATATGATAATTATACGCAGATTAGCTTTTCATACCCACTGGACAAGGACATGCTAATTTGGATTCTCAGACATTAAAATCTTATAAAGTTCTCTAGCAATTTTAGGTTCCAATTTCTTAAAGTGGATGCCCTATCGGAGAGAAAAGATAGGGCCTCCAACTGCCTGTGGAGGACTGATAGCCAGGTGACGTGATCAGACGCTCCTCTGCCCGGGAATGTTACGTCTCACACCAGACCCAGCACCTTGTTATATTTTTATTTTATTTTATTTATTTATTGAGACAGAGTCTCACTATGTTGCCCTCACTAGAGTGCTGTGGCATCACAGCTCACAGAAACCCCAAACACTTGGGCTCAAGTGACCCTCCACCCTCCCAAGTGTCTGGGACTGCAGGTGCCCACCACCATGCCCAGCTAGGTATTCTGTTTTTTGTAGACATGGGGTCTCACTCTTGCTCAGGCTGGTCTCCAACTCCTGAGCTCGGGAGATCTACCTGCCTCGGCCTCCCAGAGTGTTGGGATTACAGCTGTGAGCCACCATGCCCGGCCAAAAGATCTTTGATGCCCTCACCACAAAAGAAACGAGGTCAGGTGGTAGACGTGTGTTAGCTAACTTGATCGTGGTGATCATTTCTCAGGGCAGCTAATGAGAAACCGCTCAGAGCAGCAGCAGTTTGAACTCCCCAGAGGCACTTACACACGGGTTTTCTTCTTCCTCTGCCAATTCTGAGCCGGCAAGGCCAAGCCCTCCTCGTCTCCTCCCCAGGCTTCTCAACAAGGAGACAGCCAGCATTGAGAGCTTCATGGTGACCCACCTTCACTTCCCCAGAAGTCAATATATTTTCTCTGCCTTAGGATTTTCTTAATAACATTTTGTCTTCTCCAGGTTACTTTCTGGTAAGAAAACGGGATATACTACATACCAGGGATGCCAAAAACAGCCTCCTCGTTTTAAGAGCTGTTATCTCCGTCTTACCTTTTGAAGTTGAATGGAATTGTGGCAGTGATTGTAGCATGACATTTGCTGAAAAGATGATGATTAATTGAAGGAACGCTGGCACTAAGGAAGCTGCTTGGCCTTTGAGGAGCACAAGACCCTTTTGAAGTGGTGTTTGAAATCCAGGAGCCCTGCAGAACAGCAGCAACGGAGGCGTCAGCATGGGGACCTTACAGGATGGGATGTGCCGTAGAAAACCAGCTACACTGGCAGCACCTCGTGAGGAAATTCAAAGGGCAGGCAGAGCGATCACCTGCACGCTTTGGTGGAGGGGCTCGAGCCGTGCTTCACCATAATCAGAAGTGACTGGACCCCGCTGGTGACCACGCTGAGCACCTCTTGTAACTGCACAAGCCAACTGTGGCTTCTTCTGGTTCATCTTTTGTTATTGGTATATGTTGAGTATTACAATTTTTTTTTTTTTTTCTTGAGACAGAGCCTCAAGCTGTCCCCCTGGGTAGAGTGCCATGGCATTACAGCTCACAGCAACCTCCAACTCCTGGGCTCAAGCGAGTCTCTTGCCTCCGCCTCCCAAGTAGCTGGGACCACAGG
>CAUYTI010101987.1:0-19107 GCA_963575145.1 Galago senegalensis | reverse complement strand
AACTCTGTCACTGACTGCTAGCTGTTGCGTGTGACTATTCAAGGAATACCACAAAGAGGTGTCCTATCAAGTGTACAGACACAAAGCCACATGGCCAGGTATGTTTGAAGAGACAGCCTTCCAGGGCCTTTCTCATGGACTCAAGCTCTGTCCCTCAACCTTCCAGCATCTCCCCTGCCCCCATTCTGCACTCTGCTCACCAACACCCCTCCCCAGTGTTCTACATGTGGATCCAAACTCCTGGTCTACTGTCCCTATAGTGCTCTCCTCACTGTGACCAGGCTCCTTTCTTATAATCTGTGGAACTTGTTTTATCTTCCCCAGTGGGTTATAAGTATCTTATGAACAGGACCTGTGATTTATATCTTTGTCTTCTACAGAGCTTAGTAGCATGCAATGCACACAGTAAGAGCCTAATCATAGCTTGGTGAACGTAAGATCTGAATAAAAACTTGGAAAGAGATCATTCCCTAGTGGGTGGTGGTTCCTTAATAGGCAGCGTCTTTCTCTTCCCAGAAGCTCCTTGGCCTGTCCATCCTGTCCCCCCCAGAATTGACAGCACCCAAGCAAGTTCTTATATTCAGGCCTCAGAGCCCTCCTCATCTAAGCATTAGCCAAACACAGGGGTGAAAGGGGACCCTACAGGGGAGTTGACCAGGTGGATGGCTCTCTGTCCTTCAGGGTGCTCATGTCCAAATGGCCAAGGCCCATGTGAATGTGCAGGAATGAGGGCCCAGCAGCTGCACACAGTGGTAAGGACTGGGAGCAAGCCTGTGTGCAAAGAAACAAAACTGCCTCATCTTGAGTGGGCTTCTCTGGCTCCACACATGGAGGCCATGAAAAGCTCAGCTTCAGACTCAAAGGGAACCCTCAGACCCACATCTGGAGGCCATTTCCCATCCAGCTCTCCCCTCTGGGAAAAGCAGCACACATTTTATTGTGCTCCACGTCCTGCCTTGGTTGGTCTGGCCTGCATTCCCTGCCCCTCTGGGTCTGAAGGAGAAGCAGGCACATTGACTCGTGTGAACTCGTTTGCTCTCCAGTTCCTCTGCACCTGCTCCCTCCTGGACCATGAATCCAACCGTTTCCACAGCAAATAGTCATAAACAGCTGGAAGGGGACCAGGACATCAGGTGCAGAAGGAGGGATGGGGAGTTGCTACAAACACTTTGGCAAGGCCCATTTTCATACAGATGTTTTTAGCCATAATCTGGGGGAAACTGCAAAGCAAGAAGTGGGCCAGGTTACTAATGACAAAGCCTGCAAAGTGCATTAGGCTGAAGCTCAGACAGTGACTCAGAACTTCCTCAGGATGCTGATCTCCACCTCACATTCAGCTGCGTTGGGGCAAGAGGCAGGGGCCCCAGGAAGGGGAGGTGTGCAGCCCAGGAAGCTGGTGCTGAGGAGGTACGCCCTGCTGTGCAAAGATACAGACACCCTGACTACCCAAACCCACACTATTGTGGTATCAGTCCACTTTCCTTAATTCTAATTGGCACAGTTTCTAAAATGTCTGCGGGACACCCACCATGTGCAGACTCTGTAGCTAAGATACAGTGTCTGCACCCTTTCATTTCTGGCTATGAGGGTGATGGGAACTCGCACAGATGACAGTCAGGATGGGCTGTGTCTCACATGAGGACAGGGCTACAACATGCAGATGAAGCATAAAAGTGGAGTGGAATGGAGTAACCAGTCTTGGGGCCACGGGGCAGCTCCTTGGAGAATCTGGGTGGACAGGCAGAGAAAGCAAACTACAGCCCAGGAAACTGCATCTCAGGGTGGGACAATCCTGGGAATGGCTAGTGTCCTGGAGCGTGGCTCGTCTCAGCTGTAATCAGGAAGGACAGTTTCTGTGAGAGATGGTGCTGAATGCATAGAGGGACCCAGACTGGGCAGGGCTCAGGATGGAAGGATTAAGTAAAATATTCATGGAGTGTTTCAAGTGTGAATTAGTTACCAACTTTTACAAATTAAGAGATTTCATAAACAAAGCTTGGTTTCCATATCTCGTGAAACTCTCAAAGGTCTGGCAATTTGGGGTCTTCTTTCCCTTGTAGCTAGTCTCAGCTGTGGCTGGGTGGCGGCTGCCCCTAAACAGAACAAGCACTCTCCAACCTGCTGTGGTCCTCACCACTCCCCATTGGGCCCATTATCAACTCACTCTCACCTGTTTCCCTGTCATCCACCTGCCCTCATATCTCTGCTCTAAACCTCAGGGAGACCCCAGTCATGCCACCAGAGGCTGAGGAATTACTGCTGAACTGTGATCGGGAAAATCTCTCAAGAACAGTGAGAAGTCTATAGCGTGGAGTCAGCGAAACCAGTGACATGGCTCCTGAAAGCATCCCTATAGAAAGAAAGACATGAAGAAGGCTGAAGCAGAACAAGGCAAGGAAGGACAGATTGGGAAGAATTTCAGAGGTACATCAGGCTTTGACAGTGGCTTAGGTGAGAGACATGAGGAACAGGGAGAAGTGGAGGTGAAATCTGGGATTGCAAGGACAGAGGTGGAGGAATTCCACGCAGATGTGAGAGGCAGAGCTGGGTTCTAGGAAAGGATAGTGATCCCTGGACAGGACAACCCTGTACATATGTGTGGACATGCTGGCCTGGTTCCAGAGGACTGGAGACCCAGATTTGCAATTCCCTGCAGAGATGACAGTCCAAGAGACAAATGTGGTGAAGGAAGGCCTTACAGAGGGAGGAAGGGGAATAGAGACCTGTTTCCTCACTTCTCCCCTGGCAAACTCATCTTCTACCCTGGGAAATTAATCAGCACTTGTGTTCTGAGGAGGCCCCCTGACTGGAGGGGAGGGTCTCTATGCTATGGACTGTGTCCCCACACACCATATGTTGAAATCCTAACCCCCAATGTGATGGTATTTGGAAGTGGGGTCCTTAGGAGGTGATTAGGTCATGAGGGTGGCTCCCTCACTAATAGGATTAGTGTCATTAGGGTGAGGTCCCTCATCCCTTCTGCCATGTGAAGACATAGTGAGAAGGCGGCCATCCACAAACCAGGGAGTGGGCCCTCACCAGACGTGAATCTGCTTGATCTTGGACTTCCCAGACCCTAGGACCATGAGAAATAACTGTGTGTCATTTAAGCCACCCAGTCTGTGGTGTTTTTGTTATAGTAGCCCAATCATCACAAGCACATCCTTCACCTGAAAAGAGGTGTCCCTCAGAGGGCAGAACAATGTCTATCACTGCTTCTCAGGCATGGAGGGGCAGTGGGTGTGGGCCAAGCCTGCATCACATAAAATAACTTTGTGTCCTGTTCCCCTAAAGCAATCCTGGGGGATGGGGTGTGGTGGAGGCTGAGTCATGGGAGCCTCTTCATTAGATGGTGCAGGACAATGAGTCACAACTCTGGTTTTTAATCAGAAGCAGAGACCTGAAGAGAACGTGTCTATGGCCAGGTCTGGGGGCTCACTTGCTGGCGAGTGTCCCTTAAATAATGACAGATACAGCTGTCACCCTGTAGGGCTTCCAGTTCAGATGTTCACATGTGTTTCTCTGCTGGATCTCAGTTTCTAGTTATGCTTTTGTCCTGTGGCTATTTGATGACTGCATCCATGGCCAGGCTCTGTGGGAGCAGTAACTGGGTTTGGTTTCACTCATCATTACATCTTTAGCATCTAGTCCATTTAATATGCATGATTGAGTGAAAAGCATGAAGGAATGGCTCCACTTGGTGTTAAAAATCACTGTAATGTGCCAGTGCGTGTGTAACCTAGTTACATACATATGTATGCTATTTTATATGCATAATAGCTTTGGGGAAAAGGGAATACACAGGACACTAATAATAGCAAGGGTCTCCTGGAGACAGAGACAGGAGACAGAAGTCTGGGTGACTTCTTAGGAAAAGCTTATTTTCACTTTACATGTTTTTCCCCTACCACATCCCACCCCATTCTGCTTTTACAATGAGTGGAAAGAGTTTACAAAGTAAATTACACTAATCACATTGTTCCACAACTCTCTTCCACTGAATAACATATGGTAAGCATGTTATGGGTCTGTCTGCCCGGCCTTGATTTTGAACCCTGATGGGATGCCGGTCCACATTCTGGCTCTTGGAGTCTGCTCTCTGTTGGGTTGACTCCACACTTGGGTTTGGGGATGGCAGCATGACACTTTATGGCTTGAGTTTTGCATCAGTTTCTTGAGGACAAAGCCTGCACTATGGCCAGGTGGGATCTATCTCTTAGAAGTAGATGAAGAAAGGGGAACATTCTCCATGTGTATATCCCATATGTGAAAAGATGTGTCCTCAGCGGGCAGAGCAATGTCTACCATTGTGTCTCCACCACAGGCACAGAGGGGCAGTAATGTGGTCAGGAAGACACAAATGCTGTGCTGAGTGAGGACCCCCAGCAGATGGGTGATGCAGTCAAGGCTGAGAGGGGGAACACATGAGAGTCAAGTGGAGCCAGAGAGCTACTGAAGGGTGTGCACTGTGTGCTGGATGATCCTGGGGCATGGGCTGGGGCTTCCATATGGAGATTGATTTCACTGGTGCCACAAATACAAAGCCATCCATTTCTACCAGTTTCTCCTCCTGCAGAGCCGAGGCAGGACCCAGACCTCCTAGCCTTTGGCCAAGAAACTCCAGGCAGGAGACAGTTGGTTGTGTTAGAGAAGCTTTGACTTGGGAGTCAGAACACTGGGATATAGTATCCCAGTCTTGGCTCTACTGGTTACTCATACAATCCCTCTGAGGGCTGTTAAATTAAGCTAAATTTGGACTAAGGCTGGCTTCCTACTTGGAGTTCCTATGTAGCAAACTGCAACTTAACTTCATATATCAACAAGCTGCAACCTAACAAAGAATATATACTCTTATAATAAATAGCTGATAAATAAATAAGTAGCTAATAGATAGCCAGTTGGAGCAACTTAGCTTCAGCCAATCACAGACTGCCAACTGATTAAAACGTGTCCACATAAGGCAAATGTTTCATCACATCATGCCCAAAGAAGCCAAGGTCCAGCTATAACCAGTCAAGCTGTTTCTTCATGGCACTTTCTTTTTTTTGTCTATAAATACTGCCTGCCAGGTGGCACCTGTGGCTCAAGGAGTAGGGCACTAGCCCCATATACTGGAGGTGGTGGGTTCAAACCCAGGCCCAGGCAAAAACTGCCAAGGAAAAACAATACAAATAAATACTGCCTGCCCAGTTTCTTATGTGCAGCTCTCTGAACCCTCTCTTGGTTCCAACTGTTGCCCAATTCATGAGTCATTCTTTTCTCAGGTAAACTCTGCTAAATTTAATTTCTGTAAAGTTTTTCTATTAACAACCTGAAATGACTTTCATCATACTCTGTTTTAAAATATATGTAGTCTGACAATCTAGTTCATGAACTCACCCTGGAAAAAGTGCTTACTCATTGCTGAATATCACGACAGATACCTTCGAAGTACTCCCTTTGGGAAATTATGCACTGATGCCAGCACCTAGTCCATGCTTCAAAGCAATTTTGCAATTCTTTCTTGGAATGACCATCAGAACTGTTGTACAGCACACAAAACACACAACAAAAATAATAATATAGGCCACTCAGCAAGACACTACCACACAACATGAACACAGCTGTGAGATACTGAAATACCAATGTTATGAAACATTTTTGAGTTGTTTGCACAGTGCTGCCAATCAAACTCATGGTGGCAAGTTCATGAACTTAGCCCTGCTGGTCATTCCAGAAAAAGAGTTCCAAAATTGCTTTGAAGGGGACGCTAGGTGCCGGCATCTGTGCATAGCTTCCCAAGGGGAGTACTTAGAAAAAAGCATCAGCCCTCAAATTTTTATTGCAATATAATTCATAATTGCAAAGACGTGGAACCATAGTGACCATAGTGATTGATGCTGAGCAATGAGGACTGTAGCACTTTTTTTAGAATGAGTTAGCAGACTTAATCATTAGACCTATATATACTTAATAAGTGCAAAATATTTCATATGATTATTGAAATTTTCTCTTCTGTATTTAGTCCCCATTTTTTTTGTTTGTTATTTGTGTCTTTGTTAAAATTTCTTGATTAGCTTAGTTTACATCTTCTGTATTTTATTTACTTTTTTCAGAGATCCAGTTTTTGGATTATTTATTGGTCCTAATTCTCTGTTGTCAAATTAATCACTTTCTGTTTTCATATTTTCCTGTTTATTGTTTACTTTTTCTTTCTGTCTGCTTTGGATCTTAATTCATCTGTTTTATTTCTTATTTTCCCGATATAGCTATCAAAGGTTATAATTTTCCTCTGAACACTGCTTTATTTGTATTCTTTATTTGTGTACTTTCTTATTTTTTAAGAATTCTATTTGTTTCTATTTTTCCCTTTAATATGAGAATAGTTAAAAAAGTAGTTTGCTAATTTCTAGATAAAGGGGATGTTTTTCTGATATTATTGATGTTTAGCTTTATTACATTGTGGTAAGAGAATTATTATTTATTGAGGTTCTCTTTTGACTTACTATGAGTTTTCATAAATGTTCGTATGCACTTTGAATTGTAAAGAAGATGTGTTCTCTGTTATTAGGCTACAGAGTTTGCTCTACTGTCTTACTAAGGTTGACCATAACTTGATCTATTCATTTTTGTTTGTTTTCTTGATCTGCCCTGGACTAAGAGATAAGTTAAAATCTCTTGCTATGGGCTCAGCACCTGTAGCTCAGTGGTTAGGGTGCCAACCACATACACTGGAGCTGGTGAGTTCAAATCCAGCCTGGGTCTGCCAAACAACAATGCCAACTACAGCCAAAAAATAGCCAAGTGTTGTGGTGGGTGCCTGTAGTCCAAGCTACTTGGGAGGCTGAGGCAGGAGAAGCACTTAAGTCCAAGAGTTGGAAGTTGCTGTGAATTGTGATGCCACGGTGCTCTACCCAGGGCGACATAGTGAGACTGTCTCTAAAAAAAAAAAAAAAAAAATCTCTTGCTATGGACAACAACATACACTTGGGAAAGGAAGCCTTGTTCAATAAATGATTCTGGGAAAACTGTATGGATAGAGGCAGAAGAATGAAACAGGACCCCTATCTCTCACCTATACAAAATTTAATATAAGGTAGATAATAGATTTAAATGTAAGACATGAAACCATAAAAAGTCTAGAATAAAATGTAGTAAACTCTTCTCGACGTGGGTGTAGAAAGAATTTGTGACTGAGACTCCAAAGACAAAAATAGCAAAAAATAAAGAAATAAATAGGATTGATTAAATTAAAGAGCTTCTGAACAGCAAAGGAAATGATCCACAGAGTCAACAGGCAGCTTACAGAACGGAAGAAAATATACACAAACTACGTATCTGACCAAGAGTTAATATCCAGAATCTACAGTGAACTCAAACAAATTATCAAGAAAACAATCCAACAATCCTGTTAAAAATGGGCACAAGGCATAAACAGCAGTTTTTCAAAAGAAAGACATGAAGAAATGTTCAACATCACTAATCATCAGGGAAATGCAAATTAAAACTATACTGAGCTGTCACCTTACCCCAATCAGAAGGTCATTATTAAAAAATCAGAAAGAATGGAAGAAAAAGTATCCAATGTACTCAACCCTATTATGAAACTAATTCATAGCTTTCATAAGAAAGCTATAACCCAATTTTAGCCCAAGAATATGGGGAAAGGGGAGAGGGAGGGGAGGGGGAGGATGGGTGGAGGGAGGGTGATGGGTGAGATCACGCCTATGATTTATCCTATAAGGGTACATGTAAATTTTTCTCAATGTAGAGTATAAATGCCTTAACACAACAACTAAGAATGACATGAAGGCTATGTTAACCAGTTGGATGACAATATTTCAAATTGTATATAGACACAACACACTGTACCCCATGATAGTATTAATGTACACAACTATGATTTAATAAAAAATAAATTTAAAAAAATAAAAAAACGATGGATGCTGGTGAGGATGCAGAAGGAAAGGAACACTTACACGCCGCTGGTGGCACTGAAAATTAGTAGCACCTCTCTGGAAAATAGTATGGAGATTCCTCAAAGAAATAGTAGTAGACGTACCATTCAATCTAACAAACCCATTACTAGGTATCTATTCAAAGGAAAAGAAGTCATTTTATTAAAAAAAAAAAACCCACCAGCCTTCAAATTTTTATTGCAGTATAATTCAAAGTTGCAAGGACTTGGAACCAACCTAAGTGCCGTTCAATTCATGAGTGGATTAAGAAAATGTGATTTTACATATACACACGCACATATATGCACGTACATACACATATGTCCACACACACATACATGCCATGGAGTACCATTCAGCCACAAAAAGCAATGAAATAATGTCTTTTGCAGCAACTTAGATGGAAGTGGAGACTATTACCCTAAGTGAAGGGTAAATGAAGTGCCTCAGGAATGGAGAAACAAATACTACAATACCCCCTAATAACTGGGGGCTAAGCATTGGGCACATATGGGCACAAAGAGATGGGGAGATCATTGGACACCAAGTAAGGGGTAGGAGCAGGCAGGGAGGAGTGAAAAACTACCTCGTGGGTGCAGTGAACACTATTTGGGTGATGGTCACATTAACGGCATTATAAAATGTGACCAAAACAGTTGTACTCCCTTAATAAAATAAATAAATGAATAAATAAATAAATAAAATCTCCTGCTATGTGTGTCAATTTCTTCTGCTTTTTCTGGCAATTTTTGCTGTATGACATTTGCTCCTGTGTCGACCGGGTATAAATATTCACAGTTCTTACATCTCAGTTGTGAATTACCACCTTTGGCATTATAAAGTGTCTTTGACCTGTTTAATATTTTCTTTGACCTGAATTCTTCCTGTCCTTATATTAGTCTCATGACTCTTGATTTCTTCTTCTTGGCATTTACCTGGCATAACTTTGCCGCCCTGCCCTCTTTTAAAAAATATTTTCAGTCTTCCTGGCTCACTTTGTTCTAGGTGTGACGTTTGTATACGGCACAAAGTTGGATTTTGTTCTGCCAATCAATCTAAAATCTTCTTAAGAGGTAAAGTTAGCCCAATTTATGGATAGAGGATGTAAAATTATTTGTTCTGATTTTTGCAATGTATTTCTTGTTTTTATTTTATATTTATCTTTTTGTCTTTTATATATTTGCTTTCATTTTTAACTCTTTTGGCCTTTTTTCCCGGTATTCGTCTCATCTTAGGAGAGTGAATTTTTGTTACTGTTTTTCTAATGTTTACGGTTATGATTTAAATTTATTTAATACTCTTAGACAGACAATATTAATTTTCTTCCATAAACAAGTATGCTGCCCCTTCCTTCTGATGCGTCTCCTTTTCTTCTACCACACTATTAACGCTGGCTAATAAAAGTATCTTTTGTATGCATCTTTGCCACATTAAATATGCACTTAGCACCTTTTTCATTACCACATGTTCCAGACAAAGCAATTAAAGCACTTTATTTCTCATCTTTTTTACCTGTCCTTGACACTTAGAAATAATTGCATCCACTATATGTTATTGGAGCATATACTATTTATATTTTGTGACTCAAATCTCTGCTTTTCTATTTGTTGGTAGAGTCATGCTGTAGGCTCAGCTTTCAAATAATATTACATCACTATACATACACAGTATCATCCCACTTCTTTACTCCCTTTCTTTATGCTATTGTTGTTATATATTTCACTTGTTGTAAAGAGATTTTTCAAAAAGAACAAAATCTTTCGTATTTACTCCCGTCTTTGCCATTTCCAGCAATCTTCATTTCTTTGTGGTAGTCTGAGTTTTCTTCTGATATTTAATATTATACTCTCCTGCCTACAAAATTCCTTTTGAACAGTTTTTATAGGGCAGACCTGCTGGTAATGAATTCTTTATTTTGCCTTGGTTTTCAAAAGGCATTTTCACTAGGTGTGAAATTAGGAGTTGACAGGTTTTGCAGGGTTTTTTTTTCCTTTGCTCGGTACTTTAAAGATGTCTTTCACACCTCTTGGGGGCGGGACACCATTAACAGAGGGATTTCACCCAGCAAACACAAGCAGTGTCACCTGGCTCTGATAATAAATAAATAAATAATAAACTTAATATCACAACAAGTATTTTAAAAAAGATGTTTTTCTAGCTTCTGGCTTACAAAGTTTGTGATTACAAGTCTGCCATAATTCTGATCTTTTCCTCTCTTGTGTGGATAGCTGTCCTTCCCATCAAGATTTTCTCCTGGCTTGGCGCCTGTGGCTCAAGCGGCTAAGGCACCAGCCACATACACCTAAGGTGGTGGGTTCGAATCCCCAGCCCTGGCCCGCCAAACAACAATGACGGCTGCAACCAAAAAATGGCCAGGTGTTGTGGCGGGCACCTGTAGTCCCAGCTACTTGGGAGGCTGAGGCAGGAGACTCGCTTGAGCCCAGGAGTTGGAGGTTGCTGTGAGTGTGATGCCATGGCACTCTACCCAGGGGGATAGCTTGAGGCTCCGTCTCCAAAAAAAAAAAAACAAAAAAAACAAAACAGGAGATCTGATCATGTTCCAGCCAAGTCAATAAGCACAGAGGATTGAATGACTTAAACCTCAGAAACTTCATTTGTAAATGGGGGTGGGGAATACTACTTGCTTTTCAGGATAAAAGTAAATGAGGTTAGGGATGGAAGGCACTAGGCTCAGAACCTTGTATAAGGCAGATTTTCCTTTCCATAACAGAAGGCACACTGGAGTAGCAGAAACAGGATATAGGGAATTAAAGTTGAAGATTTTTTTCACTTGTATGTCATTTAATTAATATTTTAGCTAACAGAAAGATGTTTTGAATAATTTCTTGCATATTTTTCACAGATCAGTTAAAACATTATGGTGATATATTTGTTCAATTAGATATTAGTTCAGGAAACTATCAACTTCCCAATGATAATTATGGCAATCTACATTAAGATGAGAAAGAACAGGCTATATTAGAGATCATAATGCTTTTATTTCTATTTTTTGGCTAAACAAATAAAGAATAAGTATTTGGAGGATGCTACAGCAAGAGGGGTATCACACACAACCCATGTGAAAAAGGGGCCAAGCATCTTACCATCAATCTGCAAAGAGAAAGGAGAACACTGAATAAGGTTTCTAGGGCTGTAACACAATCTTCTGCCCCACTTTCACCCTAATAAAAAAAAGCAACATCAATATTTAACTGCTAGAAACAAGCTTTTATCATAAAAACAAACAAGAAGTTTAACAAAAAGAGGCAACACACAAAGAGCGTGCAGCATACAAATAAGATAGGAGACAAGGAAAAAGGCCATAACCACAGGCCGCGTAGGGTCATCACAGTGGCCCTGCAGAGCAGTGTAGGAGGCCTGGCTGGGATATGCACTTGCTATTCTCAGACTCTCCTCACCTGAGTGGCCTGACTATGAGACTCTAAAGCTGAGGGCAGACTGGATCCACACACAACAGATAGAAGCAGTGGCTAACAGAAAATTTTAAAGTACCTTCAGGTAAGATTGCTTACTTTAAAAATAGTATATACTGCACATTTAAAAAAAAATTATACTACTTAATTGTAGCAAAGAAAGATAATAAAAACAAATTCTCCATAATTATTATCTAGATACAACTACTGTAAACAATTTAGTATATGTCCTTCTAGATTATGTGTATATAGGTGGGTATGTAACACATTTTAACAAAATTGAGGGTATAGTTGTGTTACAGGCTTTTATTATTAACATATTTTAAGACAGCACTAATGGATGGTGGAAGCTTTCACCTAGCCTGCAGGAAGGGCACCTACCACTCCTTGTTAGTATAGGCAAGTTTTGTTCACCCTAAACCCGTAACAACTACAGAGAAGTTCTGTCCGCAGCAAATACTTAATAAATGGTTTCCTAGTTGTAGAAGGGAACATAATTCTATTGTGAAAATATGTAAAATGACATTTAGAACTTATAAGTCCCTACCAATCAAATAATAAATACACAGAATATATAAGGCAAAAGGAAAAGAAAAAGACAACTTCAAAAACTGAAAGCATTTGAAATATTCCTTTCCCTTTTGGCTGTTATTATTTATCTTCTACTCACAAAATTCATACACGTGGCTTTTCCCAACAGTAGTCTGTACTTACCTTGAATCTTCTCCGGTTCATTCTAACATACCAATTAGTCAGCACATCTATAAACTTGACCAGGCGAGGCACCACAGTATAAAGCCTATAAGCTAAAAGTAAGACAAATGAATTAGGCAGTTAGTCCATACCAAGCATCTGGGGTGGGAGGGCTGGATACAATAAAAAACAAGTAGTCCCTTCCATCCAACGACCTCCACCTAGTATGGTGACAAGAAGAACCAAAATGAAGGCTCACTTATCAAAGATGCACCATATGGTAGTCACAGTGTTTGGGGATGTATACAAATGTCATTCTATGAGTCACATGGGAATGAATTCCCATTTGTGAGAAAAACTGAAATCTGAGTACATGTGGCTCACAGTCCAAGGCTGCCCACCACAAACTCCAGGAAGCAATGTTTACATGGTGTACGATGTAACAGCACTAACAAAAGCTCAACTTCATTCCATCACACTACATTGTACATTAGCTATTGACAAACAAGCAAAAAGCTTGAATTAGATGCTAAGAGGCGAGGCAATGGCCAGTGGTTCACAAATAGGAGCAATTTTGCCCTGTAGGGGACATGTGACAATGCCTGAAGAGACATTTTAGTTGTCATAATTTGGGGGAAAGTGGTACTATTGGAATCTAGCAGGTGGATCCCAGGGATGGTGCTTAATATCTTATAAAGATAGCATGGTGCCACCAACAAAGAATAATCTGTCCCAAATGTCAGTGGTGCTACCATTGAGAAACTTTGGTACAAGCTATGAATAAAATAAAACAGGCTTTCTAAGGGAAGAAAGCTACAGAAGATAGTGGGAAAAGAAAAGAATCTTGAGGAATTAAGATTTTAAGGGTTCCCTGAGTAACTCAAAGGGTAAGCAGAAAGAAAGGGCATTTAGCCAATCCTGTTTGAGACAAGGCTTATTTTAAGAATTCTCATTCACCTCTCCCTTTAACTGACACTCTCTATTGCACAAAAACAAACACCACAAGTAAAAAGAATTAAGACCCAAAATTAGAAGAAACACAATTATATAAATGAGGCTTGTGCTCTAAGCTAAGGATGGTGATAAGTTGCAACAGGCAGAGCTGTTGTCTGCTGCTGTTCACAAAGATGAGAACTCAGGTGCTGATGGGCCAAATACCAGGCCAGAGTCATGAGCTGCCCACATGTTCCTAGATAGGTAATTTTAGTGACCAAGGCCTATTCTGTAGAGAAGAAGCTTGGCTAAATTATTTGTAGGGTTTGCACTATACTTTTTATAGGATGCTCATGTTTCCTATGTTTTAAGTTTCAACTCTTAGAGCAGTGATTTTTAACCAGTGTGCTATGGAAATTTTTGTTTTTTTAATCTGTAGTGAAGAGGCTTGGCTAAATTATTTGTAGGGTAAACTATACTTTATAGGATGCTCAAGTTTCCTATGTTCAAGTTTCAACTCTTAGAGCAATGATTTTCAACCGGTATGCCATGAAATTTTTTTTTATTTTTTTATTTTTATTTTTTAATTATTACAAATCTTCAGTTTCATTTGAAACAATTCAGTTTCAAAAACTTTAAGTTACAACAGTCACAGAAAAAACAAGGAACAGTCAGGAACAATAAAAAAATAATCAAGAGTACTGCATTTTTTGTTTGCTTTTAACACTGTCATGGCTTTATTCAAAACACGGTTGCACAAAAGTATTAACTTCAAAGTTTTTAAGGAGAGATTCTGAAGGAACTTAACATACTATATACATACTGCCATACAAAGAGCATTAAAATAGGATCAAAAACTTTTTTTTTTTTTTTGAGACAGAGTTTCATTTTGTTGCCTTTGGTAGAGTGCCATGGAGTCATAGCTCACAGCAACCTCAAACACTTAAGCTCAAGTGATCCCCTTGCCTCAGCCTCTCGAGTAGCTGGGACTACTGGCACCGGCCATAACACCTGGCTATTTTTAGAGATGGGGCCTTGCTCTGGTTCAGGCTGGTCTCGAACTCTTGAGCTCAGGCGATCCACCTGCCTCGGCCTCCCAGAGTGCTAGGATTACAGGCGTGAGCCACCGTGCCTGACCAGGATGAAATTTTTAAAGATCATTAATTTATCTTTGAAAGTAGTTTAAAGCACAGTAAGTATATTCTATTACTTTTTTTTCTTTCAGCAACATGATTTAAGTGTGCTGCAGAAATTTAACTTACAGATTCAAGTATGCCATGAAATAAAAAATGATGAGACATAAATATTGTCTTAGAGAGTAAATGAACCCCACATACAATGAATACTCAATATACGGAGACGGCAGAAGCTACTGCTGAGGCCACCATCAGTCTGCAAGGTAGTTGCTCTCATGTCTACACTGCCAACAAGAGAGCTGAGGGCATGAAGGCGACAGGATGGTAGAGCAGTCTGCATCTAGAGCACTGGGAGTTTCCCTGCCTCAATGTACATGATTCTCATCTCATGGCAGCTCAACTCCAGTTCCCAGGCTGACCAGCACATGTGCTTTCCAGACTCAGCTTTACAGGAGATCATGGTAGCTGGTACCCAAAGACAACAGGGGCCTTGGGCAACAATAACCACATTTCCCACCCACTCATATCACTCAGCTGTGAGCACATCTAAAGAGAGTGCAGCAGTGCAGGCTTCTGGTGCTATCCTTCCTGGGACAGGAATCAGCCTCACGCACTCATTTATGTTAATTTGAACATTAGCTTGACTGGCAAGATCTTGGCACATGTTTAAAGAGGTGGATAATACAAAAGGATTAACAGTCCACGAACCAGTGACCAAGCTAATGCTGAACTGCAGGTCTGCTCCAGCCACCACACAATAATGCCAGGCACCAAAGATTAACTTTGCCTTCTCTTACCCTCACTGGGACCAGGGGCTACTGCCTGCCTACTTTACTAGGATATCAGAGGTATCCTGGGTAAGAGCTTTTAGAATCTTACCTGGACTATGAGAAATATGACTGTGATTATTCTGAAACCATGAGGAAGCCAACATAATGTACTTTCCCCATCTCTGTCTATAACCAAATTCATTATTAGGTAACAGAAATATATCAAAATGTCTATTCATTATTGCCTTTCAAAATTTTCTAATTTTTCTGGAATGGATAGAGATTATTTAATAGTGGAATTAGACCTAAAATAAATTAAAACCACATGGATAACAAGTACTACTTATTGAGTACCTATTATCTGCCAATTTTTTTTTTCTTTGGAGACAGAGCCTCACGTTATCCCCCTGGGTAGAGTGCCGTGGCATCACAGCTCATAGCAACCTCCAACTCCTGGGTTCAAGCGAGTCTCTGCCTCCGCCTCCCAAGTAGCTGGGACTACAGGTGCCCACCACAACGCCCAGCTATTTTTTGGTTGCAGCCATCATTGTTGTTTGGCAGGCCCAGGCTGGATTCGAACCTGGCAGCTCAGGTGTATGTGGCTGGTGCCTTAGCCACTTGAGCCACAGGCACCAAGCCTGCCAATTTTTTTTTTTTTTTTTTTAAAATAAATCACTTCTTTTGAAGACTTTCAGCAACTCTACGAGGCATTATGCAGATAAAGAAATTGAGGGGCACAGACTTTAGGCCACCCTCCAGACTGGAAACAAGAGTTGGGTTTTGAATCCATGGTTATCAAGCTCCAAAGCCTGCATTCTCTTATGAAGGGGTCCTTCAGAGACAGAATCACTGAGGGTCTCAAAGCCTTGTTAAGCCTCTGTTAACCAGGCTTAACAAAACTATGATTTTTTAACAAAATCAAAACTAAACAATTTTTTTATCTATTGCTCTGAATCTCTCAAAATTTCCTCTATGTTTATAGACAGTTAAATATCAAAAGAGTAATTTTAAAAAGAATAGAAGTCCTTATTTCTGGGTACACAGCCCAAAAGAAACTCACCTGCCATTTCAGTCTCAAAGAACCCAACGAGTGATTGCATGAAGGACAGGATCCACCGGTCTGTAATGTTGGGGCTTTCTTTAACCATGTTCTCATTATAAAGAAATTCTATTTCTTCTTCCTAGGTATGGGCAATTAAATAAAACAGTCACATGCTTCGGGGGAAAGTAACTAGGGGGAAAATATTCTTTTAATCACTTAAACTGAAAGAAGTAGCAAAAGCAACAACAAAAATAACCTTAGGCCCTACCGCCAATCTAAGCTTCCGATTCTCAGCAATATTTTCAAGGTAAGTACTAATGTGGGACATTAAGTCCTCAATTATGTTTGTGATCGAAATGAAGAGAATTTAGGAAAAAATTACTTCCCTGCAACAAAGATAGATGCTACAAATTGAGTGATATTCTAAAGTCTTGCCACTAAGTATAGGGTTTACATACCTTAAACCTAAACCAGGAAGGACAATAAAACTGTCTAGGATCAAATGCTTACCCACAAACTGAAAATGAGTACTAGGAATTAATTTCTATGCTAAGGAAGTTCACTTTAGCCAGAAGGTTCCATCGCATCTTCTATTTTGCTTTCCAGAATCTTCCTTAAGCCTAAAAGCCCACTTTGTCTATTTCCACTCTGCAGTAACAACTCATAGACTGCTTTGGTTCTCAGGTAGCACCACTACTAGGCTTAAGCTGCAGCAGGGTAAAACCCTCTCTCCTTGAGTTTAAGTGCCTAATGGTGGTGTCTGCATCCTGCTGCTATGCTCAGACAGGCCCCAGGTATGAGCCTGTCTATATTCCTGAGTCCCACCCTATGGGAGGCTTGCCATACCCACCTAAAGGCTATTGGCCCTGCATGGCACAGAACCACATGCAGCAGAGCTACCAGGACTGTAAAGAGAGGAAGAAAGCTGGGAACCTCAGGAAGATGCCTGCCTTTCTCAATTCCCAGGGAAATGTCCACCCTGGGAGCCTCAGGTGAATGCACTGTCTACTTGTCAGCAGAACAAGTAGACCAGATACAGAAGCCTACTAGAGCATAAGGACCAGAGCTGACTCTACAGAGTTAAATGTTACATGTTCATTCAATAGTAATTTCCCAGCAATTCTACTTACAAGCTGCTAGAGATAAGAAGATGAGTGGTACCGAGGCCCTTTCCCAACCTGGGGCTTACAAGCACAAATGGGAACATGTTTAATGAAAGTGATGGACCCTGACAGTGGTCATTCTAGGAGGTGGTCCCAGAGCAAGATCGTCCTAGGACAAGCCTCCTGGGCAAGCAGGTAACACCACTTGTGTACTTGTGATCCTGACAACCCAATAAGAACTCCATCAAGAACTGCTGTCACTCTCAGAGTGTCAGCCCAAATGCCACTCCAAAGAGTTGCCTTTCCTGAGCACTGATCTAAATTAGCTGGCCCCAGCCCTCAAGACTCTGCTCCTCCCTAGTGCTCAATAGCTAACAGTAGCCGACTCTTCACTGTCTCCCTCAATTCCCCACCCTACTAGTTCCATGAGGGTAGAGGTATCTCACTCAACACAGTGCCCCTGGCACTAAGAACTAGTTGACCAAGTGACCATCTGACATAATTCTTCTTCTATAGATGAGGTTCTGTGTCCCGCAGAGGTGAGCTCCTGCCTAGATGGTCCAGCTCTGGATCCCATACTCCTGGAACAGCTCAGACGTCAGGGACCTAACTGTACCTGGATCTTGTGAGAATAGCAGTCTCACGAACTTGCAGAGTTCCCCTTCACAGCTCAGCACAGGAGTTGCTATAGAGATGCTACAGGCATACATTTAGTTCATCAAGGTCCATACCTTCTGGAGTCTCAGAACATTCTGGATGAAGAAGCGATATGCATTGTACCATGGGATCAGCACATCTTTAAGGACATCTCGTACTCCCTCCTCCTTAAAGCGGAGGTTTTCTGCTCTCACTACAGGGGAGTTAATCAGGTATAATCTGAAAGAGGGAGGAAAATTACACAGGAAAGCTATATATAAATAGTAAACCAAATATTACTACTTAATATATTGAGAGAAAATGATGAAAATCATCATTTTTATCTATAAAAAGAGGAAGTTATAAATAATCTTCAAAAGATCAATTTAGAACTCAAAAAGCTTTTACATTATGTGAGACCCAGTAAGTTAGAAAGGAGTATACATAATCCCATACCAAAATACGGCATTGTATCAGTATAAAAACGCTAGTCTCACTATAGGACCAACTCACACCAAGAGGAAAGCTGGCCTGGTCTGCCTCCTTTCCATGAACACCATTCATACCCTCACTGTGTATAGACACAGGGATTCGTAGGGAGGGGAGCAACCTTCACAAAGCCTTGTGGGCAAAAGCCAGAAATCCTGCTAAATAGCCTACTTGGTAGGGGAGATAACTCCTACCACAAAGAATTACCCGGTCCAAATGGTCGACAGTGCTAAGGGTGAGTCTAACATAACTGAGAATCAAGGGACAGTCCTGCTAACTCTCCTTGGCAACATAGGTACTGCATGAAGGTGCTCGATCATGGGCCTGGTCCCAAGTCTATGACACAGGCATGCTGAACAAAATCTCTGGGTCTCTTTCAAGTTGAACACTGTATGATCCCATGATTCTAACTATTTTAAGTAGTGGCTCAAATTCCTCTAAAAGCTTTTTAGCAGTTTTTATTTGCTCCAGCATAAATATATCTCATTGTAGCTTTAAATACAAAATTAAATCCAATACAGGTCTTCCTCACAAAGACCTTTGGGTATGAAAACACCTTTCTATTTAGGAAACTATTTATGGGGTTTAAAATCAACAACATACCCATGTAACCTCCATATAACAGACATACATTTTTAAAAGCCTAACTATAAACCAAATCGAAGAATTGTCATTAACAGGATAAAAAATGCTATCATAAAAAATGAAAAATACGGCTCGGCGCCTATAGCTCAACCGGCTAAGGCGCCAGCCACATACACCTAAGGTAGCAGGTTCAAATCCCCAGCCCGGACCCGCCAAACAACAATGACAGCTGCAACCAAAAAATAGCCGGGCGTTGTGGCGGGCGCCTGTGGTCCCAGCTACTTGGGAGGCGGAGGCAAGATACTCGCTTGAGCCCAGGAGTTGGAGGTTGCTGTGAGCTGTAATGCCA
>CAUYTI010101986.1:0-10481 GCA_963575145.1 Galago senegalensis | reverse complement strand
GTAGAGTGCCATGGCATCACGCTCACAGCAACCTCCAACTCCTGGGCTCAAGCAAGTCTCCAGCCTCAGCCTCCCAAGTAGCTGGGACCACAGGCGCCCGCCACAATGCCTGGCCATTTTTTGGTTGCAGCCATCATTGTTTGGCGGGCCCGGGCTGGGGATTCGAACCCACCACCTTAGGTGTATGTGGCTGGCACCTTAGCCTCTTGAGCCACAGGCGCCGAGCCACACCAAAGGTCTTTATTGGTGGAGGAGGGAGGCTGCAGAGTAGCACCAAGGAGGAGAGAAAAGAGAAGAGGGGAGAGATGAGGAGAGAGTGGAGAAGAGAAGAGAAAGAGGGAAAGTAGAGAAGGGGGGGGAGAGAGACGTACCCTTATATAGGGAAGTCTCAGAATGGTGACGGGATGGTGGGATAACCAATGAGTTATTGCTCCGGAGGAAAGAGTCATTTGGGGCAGGCAGTGGGAAATTGGAACAGGATGATGAGGTAAGCGGGCCACTCCCTGTGTTTGCAGAAGAGTTGTAACTTTAAGAGTAGGAAGGAGCTTTCTGAGGCAATTATCTAACATTCCTCCCTCTAACAATAGGGGGTTGGCCTTGGGATAGCAGACATTGATTTCTCTCTTCAGTAATTTCTTCCTGCTGGGAGGGGCACATAGTTTTAATTGGCCAACTAGAGGATGATTATGAATTTTTGTTGGGAGGATGTGGTGGCTGTTTAGAAGTGGTCTTCAGGAAGGTCTTGTGGTCTGGAGTAGAGCGTAGCCCATTCACAAAGAACCGTTTCTTCTTGTAGGTTGGGAGCTGTATTTGGGGTTTAGTTACCTGTTAAGACAACTTTTGAGAGTTTAGTTTGAATAAAATGAGTTATGTATGGAGCCATAGTTATTAGTTTAAGGATGATAACTATAAGGAAAGGTAGGAAAGGTAGAAGTGTAATTTAGAGTGGGTTTTGAGTGAATTAAGAGGAGAAGTTTTATGATTTTGATTTATGTTGTTTTTGGAGTTTAAGGGCTGTTTTTATGTTTATGTTAGTTGTAATTTTTATCGTTGTTAATAAGGGAAGTATGGTAATTTGAGCAGCCCATGTTATACGGGTTGTTGGATAGAGAGAGAGGAGGTATTGGAATAGGTTAGTTAGAGGCAGTAGGCAAGAGGGATGTAGGATTTAGTGTGGGACATGTGTTAAAAGATAATGATGGGTTGGATAAGAGACAGGTTTGAAGGTTAAGAATGTGGCATGGTGGAGGGTTTGAAGATTTTTGTATGTTAAAAGATTAGATAGAGAATGAGGGGACAGAATAGTAGTAGGGGAACTGAAAGTGAGTTTCTTCAATTTTTGTATTAGAGTAACTGTGGCTGCTAATGTCTTGAGACAAGGGGCCTAATTTTGAGCAGTGTGATTTAATTATTTTGAAAGATAAGTAATTGGAGTAAAGGTGGGGTTTAGCTGATGTTTAAGTATGTTGAGAGTGAACTCAGTTTTTCGTGATATATAGGAGGACGTGGTGAGAAAGATTAGGAAGGTGGAGGGTTGGAGGTTTTAATGAAGTACGCTGTAGAGATTTAAAAGGAGTGGAAATGGAGGTTAGGAGAGGTTTATGAGGGTTATTTTGAGCAGTAGGATATAAAGGAGTAGTTAGGAGAGAAAACTTGGGAATTTATGTTTTTGAGGTATTTAATTAATTTTAAAAATGAGAGGCGTTCTTGTTTTGTAGTGGGTAGAGGAAAGTTGTGAAGAAGGTTTTTTTGTTTGTTTGTTTATGGCAATAGTTTTGAAGTTTGGGGATAAAAGGCTTATATAATAGGTTGAAGTTTTAAGAAAATAGATTGAGGAAGTTGATATTGATGTTGAGAAGGAAACAATAGAGGGATTTTTTTTCGTTTAATAAGAAAACTTATTGGAGACTAGGAGGTAACTGAGGGGGGTTTTGTATTTTAAATCTTAGGATTTATTTGCTCTGGAGGAATAGGCCAGGGCGATGGTTTTATGGTTTGGGAAAGGATGAGACAGAGTGAGGCAGAAGGAGATGGGTCAGCATTCATCAATTGAAGATTAAAAGTGAGGGTGGTATTTAATTTGGAAAGTATGTCACATTTCAGAAGGGGAATTGGACAGGAAGGTCCAATTTCTAAAAGGAATATATAAATAAAAAATTGCCTGGCTCAGCACCTGTGGCTCAAGTGGCTAAGGCTCCAGCCACGTACACCTAAGGTGGCAGGTTCGAATCCAGCCAGGCCCGCCAAAACAATGACGGCTATAACCAAAAACAAAGCAGCTGGGTATTGTGGCAGGCGCCAGTGGTCCCAGCTACTTGGGAGGCTGAGGCAGTAGACTTGCTTGAGCCCAGGAATGGGAGATTGCTGTGAGCTGTAATGCCATAGCACTCTACCCAGGGGGACAGCCTGAGGCTCTGTCTCAAAAAAAAAAAAAAATTGCCAATTATGTAGTGTAAAAAGGAGTTTGAAGCTTGGCGCCTATAGCTCAACCGGCTAAGGCGTCAGCCACGTACACCTAAGGTGGCGGGTTCAAATCCCCAGCCCGGACCCGCCAAACAATGACGGCTACAACCAAAAAAAATAGTCGGGTGCTGTGGCGGGCGCCTGTGGTCCCAGCTACTTGGGAGGCGGAGGCAAGAGACTCGCTTAAGCCCAGGAGTTGGAGGTTGCTGTGAGCTGTAATGCCACGGCACTCTACCCAGGGGGATAGCTTGAGGCTCTGTATCAAAAAAAAAAAAAAAAAAAAGGAGTTTGATGTGGATAGTGGGAAAAATACTTTACCCCAACAATAGAGTTAGGTAATAGGAGGTAGGACCACTGAACTTTTTAAGAACTAAGCTAGCTCTTGTGTTTAATAGGAAGGCAATCATTTTACCTGTCACCATCAGGGTTATTCTTGGCTCTGTAGAGGTGCATTGGGTGAGAGAAGCCAGGGTTTCGGTCAGTCTTCAGAAGAGGTAAGCCCCGATAAGTTTGCTGTATGTAGGTGCCATAGGTTGGCTGGCCCCACGGCCTCTTTGAACCAAGGGGCAGTCAGCCTTCTAATAGCCCCTTTTTTGCACAGAAGGCATGGCCTCTGAGGCGGGGGCCTGGGATTGAGGCAACATTGTACCCAGTGGTCTTCACTGTATTTGTAGTAAGGTCCAGGTGGTTGAATTATGAAGTAGCCTTTGGTCCCTGATGACTTAGACAGGTTAGAATGATGGCCTCAGTGACACTGTTTGTAATGTTTTGAGCTAGCATTTGATAATTTGGGGTTTGAGAATTTTTATTCTCCCTTTGGAAAATATCATCTCATCCTGTGTAAACTTTAAAGGCTGTGTTTAAAATTATGGCCTGAGGTGTCAGGGATCTGTGCTCCAAGTGTTTTAGCTTAAGTTTGATGTCGGGGTAATTTTGGTTAAAAAAATAAGTTATAAGAATGTTTTTCCCACTTACAGTTTTAGAATTTAAGTTAGTATATTTAATAAAAGCCTCCATAAGGTGTTGGAGGAAAGTTGAAGGATTTTCAGACTTATTTTGTATGACTTTTCATAATTTATTATAATTGATAGTTTTTTGGTGGAGGTTTTAAGTCCATAAAGAATGTAGGTAATAACAATGTTTCTATTTTTTCTCCCAGTATTATTATTATGATTTTTAATTTGGCTGGGAGTTAGGGATTGTAGTGTTATTTGTAGGATGCTCATTGTTTGATATATGAAATTGATTCGCTGCCTCTTTCACCCTCTCCCACACTCGTTTGCGCTGGTCAGAGGTCAGCGTATTAGGTAAAATCATAAAAACATTGAAACATGTCAGGTAAGTTGATAGGATATAGTAGTAAATTGAAATTTTTGAATAAAATGAGAAGGATTAGAAGTAAAGGACCTTAGTTTACACATATGGAGGAGCCGGAGGAAGAAAGGGGTAAAGAGGTTTGGAAGTGTTTTTTATTTATTTATTTATTTTTTTGAGACAGAGCCTCAAGCTATCCCCCTGGGTAGAGTGCCATGGCATCACAGCTCACAGCAACCTCCAACTCCTGGGCTCAAGCGATTCTCCTGCCTCAGCCTCCCAAGTAGCTGGGACCACAGGCGCCCGCCACAATGCCTGGCCATTTTTTGGTTGCAGCCATCACTGTTGTTTGGCAGGCCCGGGCTGGATTCAAACCCGCCACCTTAGGTGTATGTGGCTGGCGCCTTAGCCACTTGAGCCACAGGCGCTGAGCCATGGAAGTGTTTTTTAAAATAGCTGGCATTGGACTGAGTGACACGAAAGAATTCTGAGGGCTAGTGGAGGGGAGGAGTTAGGAGATGAGCTTAGATTGGTTGACGGGGTGTAGGAAGGATAGAGGGTGGAGATAACTGGGTGTTTGAGGGAGGAGCCAAATATGGCCGGGTCTTCCTTTTCAGGTGGTTGCATGCCTATGTGGTAGGGGGTTATCGGTTGGGTTGAATAGGCTTTGTTTAGGGAGATGGAGAGTAGAAGAGTCCTTTGTTATAAGAATTTTGAAATTACTTGAACACAAATTAGGTTTGGTTTTAAGATATGAGAAGTCCTGAATATAGGGAACCTCGCCCCATTTGCCAAGGTGCTCACAATAGTTATATAAATTTTAAATTAAAGAAAAATTAAATGAACTATAGCTTGGTTAGATACTTTGGTTGTTTAGTTTGTGAAGTAGCCAAACTTGGGTAGAGAGTTTAATTGACTTTTTTGGGGCTTTAAGTTTAATTCTAATTTTACCAGGTGGCGTGATAAGTACCCCAAGGGGGAGTTAGGTGGGACAGAATGGCCTGCAAGCATGGCGATTCGTCACAAGAATAAAGCATGAGCAGAATCATGCGTGGACCAGGACAAAGGGTGAACGTCTCCAGTGCTTGGTGGCTGGCCAAAAGAATGAGGACAGCAGTGTAGGGCAGTCATCACTGTGCCTAGATCAGTGTCAGACCCATGGGGCCGAGGAGAGCTTGAGACCTGACGTCAAGAATTTTCATGAGAGGCATGGAAGCCCTGGGCTAAACCACACAAGGTTAATGGGAATATGGAACTCAAGCCTCGAGAAATGGGTGAATCACCAGGAATGTAAGCAATCTAATCCACAATTATGGAAAATTCATTCCCATGGGGTACTCATGGTTTGGAGGCCAGTGTTGGGTGCTGGTTAGAGCGCCTTGGCAGATGGACATAAGCTAATGTGGTGGTGAGCCACTGGGAGTGTGTCAAGTGGGTAGGGACCCCTGGGAGCTAAAACCCTGCGGAAGGGGTGGAAGCTACCCTTGGGAGCATTCCCTAATTACATCCCACTTCTGACACCAGATGAAAGAGAGGCACTTCGACTGGCAGAGATCTCACAGACCACCAAGGCTTGTATGAAAGGTCTTTATTGGTGGGGGAGGGAGGCTGCAGAGCAGCACCAAGGAGGAGAGAAAAGAGAAGAGAGGAGAGAGAAGAGGGGAGACAGATGAGGAGAGAGTAGAGAAGAGAGAGGGAGAGTAGAGAAGAGCGAGGGGGAAGGGGGGAAGAAATGTACCCTTATATTGGGAAGTCTCAGAATGCTGATGGGATGGTGAGATAACCAATAAGGAGTTATTGGTCCAGAGGAAAGAGTCATTTGGGGTGGGCAGCGGGAAATTGGAACAGGGTGATGAGACAAGCAGGCCATTCCCTGTGCTTGCAGAGGAGTTGCAACTTTAAGAGTAGAAAGGGGCTTTCTGAGGCAATTATCTAACAGTCACAGCTACTTGGGAGGCTGAGGCAAGAGAATCACTTGAGCTCAAGAGTTTGAGGTTGCTGTGAGCTATAATGCCACAGCACTCTACCAAAGGTAACAAAGTGAGACTCTGTCTCAGAAAAAAAAGGCTACACCTATAGCTCAATGGGTAGGGTGCCAGCCGGATACAACCAGGCTGGTGGGTTGAATCCAGCCCAGGCCAACTTAAATAATGACAACTGCAACCAGAAAATAGCTGGGCATTGTGGTAGACACCTATAATCCCAGCTACTTGGGAGACTGATGCAAGAGAATTGCTTAAGCCCAAGAGTTTGAGGTTGCTCATACTCAGCTATGAGGTTGCTCATAGCTGTGAGCTATGATGCCACAGCATTCTACCAAGGGTGACACAGTGAGACTCTGTCTAAAAAAAAAAAAAAAAAGGCTTGGTGCCCGTAGCTCAGTGAGTAGGGCACTGGTCACATACACCGAGGCTGGTGGGTTCAAGCCCAGCCTAGGCCTGCTAAACAACAATGACAACTGTAACCAAAAAATAGCCAGGCATTATGGCTGGCACCTATAGTCCCAGCTACTTGGGAGGCTGAGAAAAGTGAATCTCTTAAGCTCAAGAGTTTAAGGTTGCTGTGAGCTGTGATGCCATAGCACTGTACCAAGGGTAGACAAAGTGAGACTCTGTCTCAAAAATTTAAGAAAAAATAAAAAAGGACCTCACAGCTTAGTAGAGAGACCAGGACAGGTCAATGGGAGTGAGGAGGCTATATGGGGGTCTGGAGAGCTCCCAGCCCTGCTAGGAGTATCAGGGTGTCCTCCTGAAGCATAGGAAGGATGAGCCAGGCAGAGGGAGGCAGACAATCCAGGTGGAAGCTGCCAAATATATAAGGATTAAAAGCAGAGATGTCATGACACAGGTACCAAAGTACCTGTGAGAAAGGGGCAGGGGAGAGGCCAGAGGATTACCCAGGCCAACTGGGCCCTTCTGACACCTCCTCTCCACCAAACCCCTACTGTCCCACTGACCCCTTCTGCAGGAGATTTAAGGAAGATGCTCTAGGAGAGAACCAGGGTTGTCTCCTCCTACCAGAGGCCATGGCTGGACAACTCTCTCAGAGACTGCCTGCCCTCTTTTTCCAACCCAAGGAATCCTCCAGAGCCACACAGCGGGTTTTTTTGTTTTTAGTTTTTTTTTTTTTTTTTTTTTTAGACAGAGTCTCACTATGTCACCCTTGGTAGAGTTCAGTGGTGTCACTACTCACAGCAACTCACAGCCCAAACTCTTGGGCTCAAGCGATTCTTTTGCTTCAGCCTCCCAAGTAGCTGGGACTATAGGCACCTGCCACAACTCTTGGCTATTCTCTTGTTGCAGTTGTCATTGTTTTTTAGCAGGCCTAGGCCAGGCCTGAATCTGCCCACTGATGTGGCTGGCGCCATAATCATTGTGCTATAGGTGCCGAGCCATTTTTTTTTTTTTTTTTAAATGATAGATTCTCACTCTGTTATCCTGGGGTCAGAGCTAACAGTAACTTCAAACTCCTGGGCTCAAGTGATCCTCATGCTCTTACTGGAATGAAGAGGGTCTGGCCACCTATCACTGTCAGCCAATATGCAGAGACAGGGATAGGTCCACCAAACTTTATTTGTCAGAAGGCCAGGATTCTAGAGAACAGTGAGAGTAGCCTCTCCAAGACTGTTCTGATCTTTTATTTCCAACATTACAGTTTTTTTTTTTACAGTTTTTGGCTGGGGCTGGGTTTGACCCACCACCTCCAGCATATGGGGCTGGCGCCCTACCACTTTGAGCCACAGGGACTGCCCTCCAACATTACAGTTTTATACTTTTAAATTCAAAGTGAAAACCAAGTTAACCTTTATCTTAAACAATAATCAGCAGAACCCATGACCCATAGTAAATCAGTATAACCCATGTGGTAGTCACCTGTAGTCCCAAAACAACATTTTAGTTCAAAAGTTAATCTCCTAATCCTAAATCAATCCACCTAAACTACTCAAGATAGGCATTTTCAGGATGCCAAATTCTTTTTGGAGACAGAGTCTCACTCTGTCACCCTGGATAGAGTGCTGTGGCATCATAGTTTACAGCAACCTCAAATTCCTGGGCTCAAGCAATCCTCATGCCTCAGCCTCCCACATAGCTAGGACTACAGGTACCTTCCACAACACCCAGCTGTTTTTAGAGACAGGGTCTTGCTCTTGCTTAGGCTGGTCTTGAACTATCCAGCTCAATACTGGGTCCTCCCAGAGAGCTAAGATTACAGGAGCCACTGCCTCAGCCTCTTTTGCTTCTTGTAAGAGGTGGGACCCCAGAGCGCCTCAGGGGCAATGTGTTAAGTAGAATTTTAAAATATTTTATTTCCTTTCCTTTTTTTTTGAGGCAGAGACTCACTGTGTCATAGCTCAAAGTGACTTCGAACTCTTGGGCTCAAGCAATTCTCTTGTTTTGGCGGCCCAGGCTGGATTCAAACCTGCCACCTTAGGTGTATGCGGCTGGTGCCTTAGCCACTTAAGCCACAGGCGCTGAGCTGCAATTCTCTTATCTTAGCCTCCCAAGTAGTTGGGACTACTAGCGTCTGCCACAGCACCCAGCTATTTTTAGAGACTGGGTCTCCATTTGGCTCAGGCTGGTCTCAAACATGTGAACTCAGGCAATCCACCCACCTTGGCCTCCCAGGGTGCTAGGATTATAGGCGTTGCCTCCTGGCCTTGAGTGTGGGCAGAATACAATGGAATATCTCTCCTATAATTAAGTTGCTAATCATTTGACTTTGAATTATCAAAGAAAGATTATCCATAATAGGTATGACCCAATCAGGAGAGTCCTTTTAAAGAAAGGCAAATTTCAGAGATGCTTTCCTGGGCCAGGCAATGGTACCCAGAGTACTAGGGAGGACCAGATGGGTGGATGGCTTGAGATCAGAAATTTGAGACCACCCTTAGCAAGAGCAAGACCCCAACGTTACTAAAAATAGAAAATCTAACTGGGCATTGTGTCAAGCACCTGTAGTCCCAGCTACTTGGGAGGCTGAAGTAAGAGAATGGCTTGAGCCCAAGAGTTTGAGGGTGCTGTGAGCTATGAAACCAGGCATTCTACCCAGGGGGACAGAGTGAGACTCCATCTAGAAAAAAAGAATTTAATGAGTCAGTGAGGGAAGGTACAGAAAGGCTAGGATCTTGAAAGAATCTTGATGCCCAAACTGTTAGTCTTGACAGGTAAAGTTCTTAGTTTATGTATTATCTTTCAAGATCCTTTTGGGAGCCATCAGCTATATGATTTTTGCCTAGTCCTAGCATTTTACCACAGGGACAGGAAAGTGTGTTCCTTTCAGTTCTGATCTTCATTAACTGAATGTCCTCAGGCAAGCACCTTTTTTTTTTTCATGCAGCAGTCTATTTTTTTTTTTTAAATAAATAACAATTAGCACATATTCTATGTTGGACAGTTCTAAGCACTTTATGGGCATTAACTGATTTAATCTTCCTAACAACCCTATGAGATGAGTACTATTATTTGCTAAATGTTACAGATGTACCTTTTTAAAGCACAGATCAAATTCCTGTGCATTGCTGGGTGCCTGTAGCTCAGCAGCTAGGGCGCCAGCCACGTACACTGGGGCTGGGTTCAAACGCGGCCCTGGGCCTGCCAAACAACAGTGACAACTGCAACCAAAAAAAAAAAAAAAATAGCCAGTCACTGTGGCCAGCACCTGTAGTCCTAGCTACTAGCTACTTGGGAGATGAGGCAAGAGAATCACTTAAGCCTAAGAGTTTAAGGTTGCTGTGAGCTGTGATGCCAGAGTACTGTACCAAGGGTGACATAGTGAGACTCTGTCTCAAAATAAATGAATAAATAAATAAATAAATAAATACCCATGCAAAGTCACACAACTAGTAAAATACAAACTCTGAATCTCTCTCTCCTTTACTTAACTTTTCAATTTCTCCTTACAGAGCAGAAGTTGACCTAGATGATAAGGGCTGCTGAGGAGTAAAACTTCTTTTTCTGGCTTGGCGCCTGTAGCTCAAGTGACTAAGGCACCAGCCACATATGCCAGAGCTTGTGAGTTTGAATCCGGCCCAGACCTGCCAAACAACGGACAACTACAACCAAAAAATAGCCGGGTGTTTTGGCGGAGCACCTGTAGTCCCAGTTACTTGGGAGGCTGAGGCAAGAGAATCGCTTAAGCCCAGAAGTTGGAAATTGCTATGAGCTGTGATGCCACAACACTACCCAAGATGATAGCTTGAGGCTGTCTCAAAAAAACAAACAAACAAACAAAAAAACCCTTCTTTTTCTACCCTCTTTGGTTTAAGTACTGTGGACCTGAATGTTAAACTGACAAAAGATAGGTTAGCAAGTTTATTTACACATTCAATGCTCATACAAAAGAGAGTGCTCACGAATGAGAAACCCAAAGGGTGATTAAAATTTGGGCTTATCTACCTAGTAGGGGAAGTGGAAGTGGAGAAGAAAAAAAAAGGCCAGGTTTGAAGGCTCACAACTCTTTTCTTTCTTTCTTTCCTTCTCTTTTTTGAGACAGAGTCTCAGTCAGTTGCCCTTGGTAGAGTGCTGTGGCGTCATAGCTCACAGCAACCTCAAACTCGTGGGCTCAGGCTTGGTGCCTATGGCTCAAGTGGCTAAGGCGTTAGCCACATACACCTAAGGTGGCGGGTTCGAATCTAGCCTGGGCCCACCAAACAACAATGACGGCTGCAACCAAAAAATAGCTGGGCGTTGTGGTGGGCGCCTGTG
>CAUYTI010101984.1:0-10556 GCA_963575145.1 Galago senegalensis | reverse complement strand
AGTCAGTCCAAAATTAGAGACCAGAAACTCAGGATGACTCTTAACCATCAGATCAACTGTCAGTCTCCTAAGGTACCACCACAATGAACTTGACCTGAGTCATTGTTTCCTCTGTTTAAAGACCACAATAAATCTCCTCCTTTATGTAGTTCTGTATTCCATCTGCCTACTGACCTTTCCTCATAATTTCTTTCTTGGAAACTATACCTAGCAAAATTTCATTCTTTTCTTTCTTTCCTTCTTCTTTCTTTCTTTCTTATGCATGAGACTGACTATCACTATTTTCTCAAGGCTAGATTGCCCATGACCTCTGTCTTGCACATGATGTCATCAAACTCTTCAGTTGAAGTGAACCTTCTGCCTCCGCTCCTTGGCCGACGATAACTGTAGGTAAGGGGTTCATCTTTTGATGACCATCTCCCATTTAGTAGATACTCAGTGGGATATCAGGGCTTAGGATTTCTTACCATTACTCATCTTTATCTCTAAATTGAAAGTTCAGGGAATCTGTCCAATTTTGATTCCCAGATCTTAGAACTATTGCACTCATGCATGGGATAAGTCACTGAGCTCTACTTAAGAAATGAGCTTATTTGTGACCATGAGAATTTTCCAGTCCTCATCCTCAGTGACACACAGGGAGTATGTCAGGATTGTTTTACATACCTGGGGTGAGAGATCACCACAACTATGCATGGATCTCTTTTATTCTTATCAGATTTCATTAATTATTGTGTATTATATGTATGATTCAACATAACTCATCAACATGCATTGTGGACAAGAATCCAAACGTTTAGACACACCTAGCTAAGAATTCAGGATTGATGGAAACTTAAAGATAGGCTAATATTTTTCATGATAATCAAAATAGTTGTATGTAGGGAGTACACCACTGGATACAGTGTCCCAACATATTTCAACAGGGAGCCTTCAGTGAGACACCTACCATATAAAATAAGCCTATTCTAAAGAATGAAGTAAAACATCATGAAACTTAAAACTGGGAATTGTATGACATACATTTTAGGTCATTCAAATCATTGTATGATCATTGGGCTTGATTTCTTGTTCTCTAACATTATAGGGAAGCACTAGGTCTAAACCACACTATTCCATTTGATTATAAATCCATGATTTGAAAAGGATACAATGGATTGTCAAATTCCACAGTCATCGTCAGAAAGGACAATTTAGGAAGTAGGAATTGAGTGTGAAAAACTAACAATTTGAGCCCAACAACAAATTCAGATTGCAACTATACATGCTTACTGGGAATAAGATTAAGCTTAAATATTGTAACCCAGTGTACCAACCCATTGTAATGTCATTTATGGTAATGATATATTGACTTCATTCTGGAATGTTGCGGGATTCAGGTTTCAGGTCACTGATAGTCAGTGGACATTTTTGCTCACTTCAGCTGTTTTCCTGCAAGTATTTGATCCAGGACATTTCTTAGTCCTCCATCCACAGACAGACATTTTGCCTTTTGATTACATTAACCGCTAAGATTGCAGTCACTAGGCTAATACAACAGTAGTGATTTTGTTCAGCAATGAGTTGAAAGATGTATTCCAGCTGCATAGAGACACTTAAGTATAACGTTCTCTCTTCATTTGTTCTTTTTAACGGAGTTTCACTTTGTCAATCTCGGTATAGTGCAATGCCGTCACAGCTGACAGAAACCTCCATTACCCAGGCTTAGGTGATTCTTTGCCTCAGCTTCCTGAGAAGCTTGAGCTACAAAAATCTGCCTCAATGCCCAGATAGATTTGTTGCAGATTGGACCATTTTAGAAATAACCAGTGCCATGGAGAGCCATCTCTTCAGACATTGAAAATGGGATATTTTTCTAATGAGATTTTGTGGCCAGGGGTGGTTCTTCATTCCTCCCTTCTTGGCAAATTAGTGTCAGTTAGATTGTCTGAGTTTCTGAATTTAAGAACAGCCTCAGCATGAGTGAGACACCCATCTCTCAAGAATAACAAGCAACCTGATTATATGCAGGCTCCTGGCTTGCCAGTTGATCTAATAGGTTCTCTTGATGAAAACACTTGAAGTTTGCTGTGAACTATGATACCAGAGTACTGTACCAAAGGCAAAAAAACAAGACTCTGTCTCAATAAATAAATGGAGAAAAATATCTGTGTTGGAACTACTCCTCTATTATTTTTTTTTAATAGAGACATAGACTTTCTTTATTTATCACACTCACTAATGTTCTGTGATGTCTACAGATCATAACAACCTGCAACTTCTGACCTTAGGCGATTTTCTCCTGTCCATCTGCCGAGTAGCTGGGAGTATATGTGAACTCCACAAGGCAAAGCTATTATTTATATGTTTCACCACAGATCTAGTGCTAAAAATTTTACCCTAGATTAGATGTCACCTAGAGAAATTATTTTCTTATAGGTAAAATCTTTTCCTACATCCCCTATTATTCAAGACCTCAAATTTTACACAACACTGACCCTTTTGTACCTAGATTCTTTTAGTCACAATAAACTGTCCACACAGTGAATTCTTGACTCAATTCCATTTTTTAAATGCATGCTAAAATATCCAGATTATACACTCTACCCCATCTTTGGCACTTTGCAAACTGGGTCAATAGTTCATTGCCCAAATCAGTGCAAGAATGGAGAACAGACATCTCTTGACAACATCTCACATCAACTGGCAGTCTCCTAGGGAACCAACTGCAAAGAAACTTATTCTGATTCATTGTTCCCCACTCTCCCAAGCAACCACAATAAATCACGTTCATGATTTTGTAATGTATTACATCTACTAACATTTCTCAAAATTTTGCTCTTGGAATCTGTACCTAGGAAAATTTCTATCCTTCTTTCTATCTTTCGTTCAGTATTTTTCAGGATACTGACTCTCAGTCTGTTCTTCAGTCTAGAGTTTTAATGACCTTAGACTTGAATACAATGACATCAAACTATTTGGTTGATGTGATCATCCTGCCTCAGCCTCGGGAGAAGTTGGAACTATAGGTAAGGGATACAACACTTGACTACTCATTCAACTGGAGTAGAAACCCATTGGGAGCTCAGAGCTGAGGATGTCTGTTTGTCACTCAACCTTGTCTCTAATACATGTTATCAGAGGATCTGCCCAATTTTGCTGCTCAGAGCATAGAAATATTGTACTTATTCATGGGATAAGTCGTTGAGCTCTACTTAAGGAATGAGTTTAGGGAACTTTATCTATCCTAAGCTTTGGTGAAACATAGGAAATATATATGGACTGTTTTACATATATGTGTTGGGAGAACTTCACTGCTATGCATAGATCCCTTTTATTCTTATCCAGTTTAATTAGTTAGTGTGTATTGTACATGTGATCCAAAATAACTCTTCAGTGTGCACTGTGTCAAAGAAGCCAAATTTTAGACATACCTAGCATGAAATTCAGGATTGATGAAAATTTAAAGAGAGACTAATATTTCCCATGGTCATCACAAATAAATGCAGGTACTAAGTAGACTACTGGACACAGTGCCAACCAAGAGTTTGAGTGGGAACAATGAGTCAGGACAAGTTTGTTTTTGATTGTTTTTTTTAGGAGACTTCCAGTTATTCTGTTGGAGAGGGTTCATCCAGAGATGTCTGAAACCTGGTCTTGGTCTTATTGGAGCAAGGGAATATTGACTAAGATTGAAAAGTGAAACAGAAGTGGTGAAGTGTTTAATTTGGATATTTTAGTGTGCATTAAAAAAACTGACTTGAATCAAGAATTCACTGTGTGGGCAGTTGAGACTGCAACATGTATATAAGATACCAAAAGATAACAGTTCTGTAAAATCTGAATCCTTGACTAATAGGTCAAGGATTAATAGGGGTTGTAGGCAAAAAAAAATCTCTATGAGAAAATAATTACTCCAGTTTACATTTAATCTAGGAGAAATTTTTCAACACTAGATCCATGGCTAAATGTAAAAATAATAGCCATTTGTTTTGTGATTCACCTATAGTCCCAGCTTCTCGGAAGGCAGAGAGAAGAATATGAACTAGGCTCAGGATTTGGAGGTTACTGTTATCCGTCAATGCTACAGAAATTTAATGAGTTTGATTAATAAATTAAGCCTCTGTCTCTGTAATAAAAAAAGTAAAAATGAGGAGTAACACAAATACAAATGGTTTTCTCCAATTATAATTGAGATTCTTATTTTGCTGCATTTAGTAGAGTACCTTGAAATCATAGCTCACAGCAAACTACAAGTATTCTCATCAAGTGAACCTATTCTCTCAGCTGACATGTCAGGAACCTCCAAAAAATCTAACTGGTTTTCACTTTTCTTTAATGGGTATCCCACTAGTGTTAAGGTTGGTGTCTAATTCAGAAGCTGAGACAATCCAACTGACTGGACCTAGCAAAATTGCCAAGATGAGAGGCATGAAGAACCACCGCTGACCACACAATTTAGTTTGAAAAATATGCCATCTGAAATGGTGGCTCACCATTAGGGTGATGAATTCTAAAATTATCCCAGCAAATCAGCATTTAAAAATAGCTGGCCATGGAAGAAGGTGCTGTAATTAAAGCTCCTGGGGAGGCTGAGGCAAAAGGATGGCCTGAGCCCAGGAGATGGAGGTTTCTGTGAACTGTGATAACACAGCACTGTACAGGAGAGGGGAAAAAAAGAACAAAGAGCATCCTACTTCACTGTCTCTATGCAGTTTTATCACCTGGAATGCAGCTTTATTCTCACTGCTGTGTAAAATGTCAACTGTTGTGTCAGCCTAGTGACTTTAGTCTCAGCCGTTTAATCAGTAAAGCCAATTGGGGGATTACCTCTCTGTCTTTGGATGAAGGACTAAGAAATGTCCTGGATCAAACAATTGCAGGATACCAGCTGAAGTGAGTAGAAAATTCCATTGAGCACCAATGACCTGAAGCCGGGATCCCAGGACATTCCAGGATGAACTCACTACAAGGTCATCAGGGATGACATCAGAATAGGTGTTGCCCTAGTTTATCATCTTTAATATTAATCTTATTCCTGCTAAGCAGACATAGTTGCTGTCTGGGTTTGTTGTTGCATTCAAAATGTTATAAACACTGGGGTTATTTTCTCCACACTCAATACCTACCGCCTAAATTTTGTTTTCTAACCATGGCCATGCAATTCCACAACTCATCTGTTCTTTTTCAAGTCATAGATTTGTAATCTATGAAGAGTTCATTTATACCTAGTGCTTCCCTAGGATTTCGTAGAACAAGAAATCAAGCCCAATGATTTGACAATGATTTGATAGACTTAAATGGTATGTCACCCAATTTCCAGTACTATTTTCATGATATTTTACTTCTTTTTTTCTTTTTCTGTTTTGAATATATATATTAAATCATAGCTGTGTGCATTAATGCAATCATGGTGTACAGTGTGCTGCTTTTATATACAATTTGAAATATTTTCATCAAACTGGTTAAAATAGCTTTCATGGCATTTTCTAAGTTATGTTTTTCAAAGCATATATATTCTACATTTAAAAAGTTTCACATGTATCCTCTTAAAATGCACCATAGGCATGATGCCACCAGTCCCACTGCCTCCACCCAGCCTCATTTCCCCTCTTCTCCATTACAATTTTGTCTGTATTCCTGGCTATAAATAGGTTGTAGCTTTAATATAAAGTCTACAAATTAATTTCATATTAGGGCTGAGTATATTGGATACTTTTTCTTCCGTTTTTGTGAAATTTTGTGAAGAAGAATATGTTCCAGTTCTATCCATGTAAACATGAAAAAGGAAGAGTCTCCGTCTTTTTTAAGGCTGCATCATATTTCATTGTGTTCATATACCACAGTTTATTGATTTATTCATGAGTTGATTGGCACTTGAGCTTCTTCCATGACTTAGCAATTATGAATTGGGATGCAATAAACATTCTGGCATGAATATCTTTGTTGTAGTGAGTTTTTGGTTTTCTAGATATATTCCTGGTAGCAAAATTGTAGAATCCAATGGCAGGTCTATTTTTAGATGTCTAAGTGTTCTGCAAACATCTTTTCAAAAGGAAATTATTAATTTTGGTTCCCACCAGCAATGTAGAATTGTTCCCTTTTCTCCACATCCATGCCAGCACCTCTGTTTTGGGATTCTGTGATATGGGCTAATCTTATTGAAGTTGGATGATATCTCATAGTAGTCTTGATTTGCATTTTCCTAATGATTACGGATGATGAGCATTTTTTTATATACTTGTAGGTCATGCACCTGTCTTCTTCAGAGAAGTTTCTCTTTATGTCTCTTGCCCACCCTGAGATGGAATCACTTATTCTTTTCTTACTAATGTGTTTAAGTTCTCTATGGATTCTGGTAATTAGACCTTTGTCAGAAACATAAATTGCAAATATCTTCTCCCACTCTTAAGGCTGTCTGCTTGCTTTTCTCACTATGTTCTTGGCTGTGCAGAAACTTTTTAGTATGATCAAGTCCCAGTAGTGTATTTTTCATGTTGCTTCTACTGCCTTGGGGGGGGTGTCCTCCTTAGAAAATATTTTTTCAGACTTATTTCTTAAAGTGGTTTACTGAACTTTATTCTACTATTTTTATAGTTTCATTGCCTTAAGTTTAAAATTAAATCCAGTGACATGCAATCTTAGTTAGTGTTGAAAGTTGCAGGTCCAGTTTTAGTTTTCTACAGTTCGCCAGTCAGTTTTTGCAGCACCATTTGTTAAACAGGAAATATTTTCCCCACTCAAAGTTTATAACTGGTTTGTCAAAGGTCAGATAATGGTACGTAGCTGGGTTAACGTCTTGGTTTGCTATTCTGTTCCATACATCTTCCTCTCGGTTTTTGTTCCAGTTCTATGCTGTTTTGATCTCTATTGATTTATAGAATTGTCAGAGGTCTGGTAGCATGATTACTCCTGCTTTGCTTTTATTTCTGAGTAATATCTTGGCTATTCAAGTTTTTTTTCTGACTCCATATAAAATTAAGTATTATTTTTCAAGATATTTAAAGAATGGAAGTGGAGCTATAATATTGATTGCATTAAAATTATATATTGATTTGGGTAGTATGGACATTTTAACAAGGTTGATTCTCTTCCCTTCCATAAGCATGGTATGTTTTTCCATTTGCTAATATTTTTAGAAATTATTTTTCTTAGAGATTCATAGTTTTCTATAGAGATATTTCATGTTCTTTGTTAGGTACACTCCTATATATTTCATCTTCTTTGGCAATACTGTGAATGAACTAGAGTCCTTGACTGTTTCTTCAGCATAGCTGCTATTGATATATATTAAAAGTACCAATTTATAAATGTTGATTTTTATACCTGAGACACTCCTGTATTCCTTGATCACTTGTAAGAGTTTCACAGTAGAATCCCTGTTGTTTTCCAGATATACAATCATATCATCTGTGAAGAGTGAAAGTTTAATCTCTTCTGACCTTTATGGATACCCTTGATTGCCATTTCTTATCAAATTGTAATGCTTAAAACTTCCATTACAATGTTAAAGAGCAGTGGAGTCAAGGGGAAACCTTGCCTGTTTCCTGATTTGAGTGGAAATGATTTCAATTTAACTGCATTTAATACGATATTGGCTGTATGTATGCTGTAGATTTCATCAATCAGTATAAGAAATGTCCCTTCTACACCAATTATCTTTTTTAAATAAGCTTTTATGACATCAACTGAGAGAATGATATGGCCTTTGGTTTTAATTTGTTTTTGTATTGAATTATATTGATAGACTTACGTATATTGAACCAGCCTTGAGACCATGGAATAAAACCCACTTTTTCATGGTGTATAACTGTTTGATGTGTTGCTGGATTCTGTTTTTTAGGATGTTGTTGAATATTTTCAGATCAATATTCAATACTGATATTGGTCTATAATTTTCTTTTCTTGTTTTATCTTTTCCTCGTTTGGGGATCAAGGTGATATTTGCTTCATAGAATGTCTTGAGTAATATTCCTTCTTTTTCTATATTTTGAAACAGGTTGAGTAATATAATTTTTAGTTCCTCTTTAAAGGTTTGGCAGATTCCTGACCTGAAATCATCTGGTGCCATACTTTAATTTTTAGGGAGATTTTGTATAGTTGATGCTATTTCAAAACTTGATATATGCTTGTTCCACATTTACACTTCCTTCTGGCTAAGTCTTGGAAGGTGGTGTGCTTCCAAGTATTGGTTAATTTCCTTCAGTTTTTCATATTTCTGATAATAAAGTTTCTTATAATATTCATTAAGGATTGTTTGAATTTCTAAGGGATATGTTCTTATTTCATTTTTACTGTTTCTTATTGATGAAATTACCTATTTTTCCCTTCGTTTATTCTGGTTAGGGGTCAAATATTTATTGATTTTATTGACCTTTTCAAAACCCAACTTTTTTATTGATCTGTTGTTTAATTATTTTTTCAATCTCATTTAATTCTGCTTTACTTTTTGTAATTTATTTTCTTCTCCTGTGTTTGGGATTGGAATGTTCTTTCCTTTTCCAGTTTTTGAAATGTCTCATTAAATTGTTGACTTCCTCTCTTTTTGTTATCTTGAGGAAGGCTCGGTGTGCTATAAATTTCCCTTTTAGGATTGCCTTTCCATTATTGTAGATGTTCTGATAATTTATGTCTTCATTATTGTTTTGTTCCAAAAATTTTCATAATTTCCTTCTTAATCTCTTCTCTGACCCAGCTATCTTTCAGCATAAGGTAATTTAGCTTCCATGTTTTTCTATGAGTATGCAGATTCCTGTTCTTCTATAGTTCAATTTTTATTCTATGATTGTCTGAGAAGATACAAGGAATAAATGCTATTATTTTAAGTTTGCTGATGTTATACTTGTGACTTAAAGTGGGATGATTGTGTATTCCATGGGTTGATTGATGGCATGAAATGCTCTGTACATATCTGTTAAATCTAAGTGTTGGGTGGTTACATTTAAATCTAAAATTTCTTTGCCTAGCTTGTTAATGGATGATCTATCCAAGTCTACCAAAAAAGTGTTAAAATGTCTGATATAATGGAGCTGGAAAAAATCAAGTTGCTCATGAATGTTAGAGTGTCTCTTGTAAATTGAAGTGCACTCTGGTTTGCTAAATAAATATTAATATTTGATATCTGATCATTTTGAGTATTGCCCTTAACAAATATGAAGTTACTATCATTATCCTTGCTTACATTTTTTGGTTTAAAACCTTATATATCTGTTAATAACATTGCAACACCTGCTTTTTTGTGCTTTCCACTTGACTGAAATATAGATGACCATCTTTCACTCTGAGGCTTTATTGATCTTTTAAGGTAAGATGAGATTCTTTTATGTAGTTGATATCTTGCCTGAGTTTTTGTATCCAGTAACCCATCCAATGCCTTTATAGAGGAGAATTGAAGCCATTCACATGAATTGAAAGTATTGATAAGCCTAGTAAAATTTTGGGTATTGAGTTTTTCAAATTCCAGTAGAAATTTTTAACCTTTCAATACTGTGGAAATTAGAATTCAATCAAAAGTTCCAGAGTGAGTTTTATTTTGACCTGGAGGATGTCACTGGTCATTATGGAAGATAGGTTTGAGATTATTGGAAAGCTGGTTTTCTTATAAAAAATTTCTTCAACATGTGAATGTCATTAAGTATTTAATTTCTCCATCATAAATGAAACTCAGTTTGGCTAGATATAGGATCCTAGGTTGAAATTTATATTGTTTTAGGAGACTAAAAGTCAATGACCACCCTCTTCTAGCTTTAAAGTTTTCAGCAGAGATATCTTCAGTCATTCTAATATTTGACCCATTGTAGGTTATGGTTGTCTTAAGTCCGGGTGGTTTTAGAATTTTCTCCTTCATATCAATTTTAATGAAGTTAATTTTGATATACCTGGCAGATGTCTTATTCATGTTGAGTGGTGCTGGGGTTTTGAAACTGACTGCTATTAATATTTCAGAATCTCTTGGCATGTCAGGAAATGTCTCTGTCCTAATTTCATGAACAAGAGCCTCTTTGCTTTGTGAAGCAACCTCATCACCTTTAGAATTCCTATAGGGCAAATATTAGTTTTCCTGAAATTATCCCAGAGCTGTCTGAGAAAATGCTTGCTCCATTTTTGCTCGCTATTTCTCTTCCTCTTTCACCATTTGGTAGCATCCAAAAGTTTTGTCTTCAATGTAAAAAATGCTTTCTTATTCTTGCTCCATCCTCTTACTGAGAGATTCTACTGTATTTCTCATATCTTTGAGGGATAAAAATTCTTGTCTCAGTGTGTCAAAATCTTTGTTGAATTCGTCTTTTAATTCCTTAAATTCTTTTTTATTTCAATTACTTTTTTTTATTAGATCATAATTGTGTACATTAATTCTCTCATAGGATACAGTGTGTTACTTCTATATGCAGTTTGGAAAACTCATATCCAGGTGGCCAACATAGCCATCATGTCTTTCTCATAATTGTTATGCTAAGACATTTATATTAAACCTTTAGACAAATTCACCTGTACCCAAATAGAATAAACTGTAGGCATGATCTCCACAATATCATTCTCTTCACCCATCCTCCTCCTCACTTCCCACTTCCCTCCCC
>CAUYTI010101983.1:0-11691 GCA_963575145.1 Galago senegalensis | reverse complement strand
GAATCCCCAGCCTGGGCCCACCAAACAACAATGATGGCTGCAACCAAAAAATGGCTGGGTGTTGTGGCGGGCGCCTGTAGTCCCAGCTACTTGGGAGGCTGAGGCAGGAGACTCGCTTGAGCCCAGGAGTTGGAGGTTGCTATGAGCTGTGATGCCATGGCACTCTACCTGGGGGAATAGCTTGAGCCTCCGTCTAAAAAAAGAAAAAATATATATATATGTATATATATTATTAAAAGTTGTGGGGAGGCTCAGTGCCTGTAGCTCAAGTAGCTAAGGCACCAGCCACACCAGAGTTGGTGGGTTCGAATCCAGCTCAAGCCTGCCAAACAGCAATGACAACTACAACCAGAAAATGGCTGGGCGAAAAAAAGTAGCTGGATGCCTATAGTGCCAGCTACTTGGGAGGCTGAGGTAAGAGAATTGCTTAAACCCAGGAGTTGGAGGTTGCTGTGAGCTGTGATGCCAGGGCACTCTATCCAGGGTGACAGCGGGTATCAATTTTTCAGTTACTTAAAAGCTGTATTACAAGTTAGTCATCTGGGTGGTTGCATAATAGGAAATGAAGAGCATAGGAAGAATGTGGCTAGATTAATTTTGTTAGCCACAGTGGAGAGGTATGATTCTTGTGTGGAAATTAGGAATGTAACTAAATATGCTGGAATATTAATGGATCCCTCAACCTGCATAAGAGTCACCCAAAGGAAGAACCAACAATTGGGTCTATTTCTTTATTTTGTAAATAAATAATAGTTCTAGGGCTATTTCATCAACCCCAGAACTCCAGTATAGATTGCAAAAAATCTTTTCTTTTTTTTTTGCAATCTATATTGGAGTAATTAGAGTTTTATACAGTACTGTAATGTTAACCAGGGGTAGCTTTTTTTTTTTTTTAAATAAACAGTCTTGCTCTATTGCCTAGTTTTGAGCTCAATGACATAATCATAGCTTGCAACATTGTCAAACTCCTGGGCTCAAATGATCCTTCTGCCTCATCCTGATGAGCTGGAACTGCAGGCATGTATCACCATGTCTGGCTAATTTTTTTTTCTTTTTTTTTTTAGGAGACAGGATCTCATTATGTTGCCCAGACTGTCCTGAACTCCTTTAAACTGTGGATTTTTTTTTTTCTTTTTAGACAGAGTCTTACTATGTCACCTTCAGTAGAGTGCTATGACAACACAGCTCACAACAACTTATAACTCTTGGGCTTAAAAGATTCTCTTGCCTCAGCCTCCCAAGTAGCTGAGACTGTAGGCTCCCACCACAATGCCCAGCTATTTTATGGTTGTAGTTGTCATTGTTGTTTGGCAGACCCAGACTGGGTTCGAACCTGCCAGCTCTGGTGTATGTGGCTGGTGCCTTAGCCGCTGAGCTATAGGTGCAGAGACTAACCTGTGGACTTTTTAAAAAGATAGTTTTATTAATCACAGTTTTAATCACATAAGCCTCTCTTGCCAGTCGTATAGAGTTACAAAAAAAGTAAATGTTATATGGCATTTTAATATAAAAAAAAAATCACAGTTTTAAGTATGGACAGAATTAAAATTCCAAACAAGATTATGTAAGGTGTACTCCAACTCTAGGGGTCATTGTCCACATAGACTGATATGAACAGCTCTTCCTACAATTGTAAACTGCTACAGCCTTGATCGCAAGTAGCCTCTTCTGTTTTTCCTCCTTGATAATGAATGACTGTGTTAGGAAGTATAACATCTTCTGAGGTACTTTTTGAGCTCATAGCAACCTCCAAGTCCTGGGCTCAAGTGATTCTCCTGCCTCTGCCTCCCAAGTAGCTGGGACTACAGGTGCCCACCACAACACTTGGCTATTTTTTGGTTGCAGCCGTCATTGTGTGGCGGGCCTGGGCTGGATTTGAACTCGCCAGTCAGGCGTATGTGGCTGGCCGTTTAGGCACAGGCGCTAAGCCTGAATGTTTCTTTTCTAAAATAAGCTTCCATGAAAATCAATACTTCTAGGCCAGGTGCAGTGGTTCATGCCTATAATCCCAGCACTCTGGGAGGCTGAGCCAAGTGGATTGCCTGAGCTCATGAGTTCGAGACCAGCCTGAGCCAGAGTGAGACCTCATCTCTAAAAATAGCCAGGTGTTGTAGAATCTATACTTCTGACCAGTTCTTTAAACTAGTAAATGGACACACCCAACCTTTAACCAAACAAAAAATGTTTTTACTCTTAATAGCTAACATGTCATTGTCAGATTTATCCTAATCATTTTATAATTATTTAATCCTTGAAACAATCCTGTGTAATAGATGATTATTATGGTTATATTACAGATGACAAAATGTGAGACTCAACCAGTATTTGTAAATTCCCATATAAGACTTCTTTATATTCTTTATTAATGAAGATAAATGGGGGAAATGCCAGAGTAGGTGAGAATTTAAAGTTAAACCTCTCCAGTAAAAGCTGCATGAGAGTGAGGACTGGGTTCAGGTACCTCCCTGTTAAACCGTTAGATTCCAGCACAGTATAGGTCATAAAAGATTTAGGTTAAATTTTTTTTTTTTTGAAGACAGAGTCTTGCTTTTTTGGCCCAGGCTAGAGTGTTGTGGCATCATAGCTCACAGGAACCTCAAACTCCTGGGCTCAAGTGATCCTCTTGCCCCAACCTCCCGAGTAACTGGGAGTACAGGTATCTACCACAACATGGCTAGTTTTCTTTATATTTCTTGTAGAGATTGGGTCTTGCTTTGACTGGTCTCCAACCCCTGAGCTCAGGCAATCCACCCACCTCAGCCTCCCAGAGTCAGCTGACCTGGGCCAGCTAAGATTATAGTTGTGAGCCACCATGTCCAGCTAGGTGTATATTTTTGAGTAAAGGAATGAAAGTAGTGCGCTCTCTTAGGAATCTAGTCATAGAAACTGCTATAGTGCCTGTCCCTATTTTTATCAGAAAGATGAATGAACATCACCTTATTAAGAGAGAGAAGTCATTTCTTGTATATGAGCTTCTCACTGCCTATTACAAGGCAGATTTGACATGACAGAATCAAAACTGAGTAGCTATAGCTGTCACAGTATGCATTTTGAACTCCATTGCCTTAGAAAGAGTCTGGTGGGTTGTGATATCAAGAATTGATATTGGTCCAAGATATTCATATATGCCATTTGGATGGAGAGGTTTGATTTTATTCCTCATATTTTCAGCTTGAAAGTTTTGTAAATCATCATGGGAAAATTTGGGGGCCAGCCTAAATTTAGGTAATGTCAGAAGATTTTTAGAGAATGCTGAAAAATGGCTAGTAGAGGAGATAAAGACTCAGCCTTTCTTCATCCCTCCAGTCATCCCTGTATACCACCCCTTTAAAAATACATATTATGGGCTCGGCACCTGTGGCTAAGGCGCCAGCCACATACACCTAAGGTGGCAGGTTCAAATCTAGCCTGGACCAGCCAAAAAACAACAATGATGGCTGCAGCCAAAAAATAGCCAGACATTGTGATGGGCGCCTATAGTCCCAGCTACGTGGGAGGCTGAGGCAGGAGACTCGCTTGCCATATAAGACTTCTTTATATTCTTTATTAATGTAAGATAAATGGGGGAAATGCCAGAGTAGGCTTGAGCCCAGGAGTTGGAGGTTGCTGTGAGCTGTGATGCTACAGCACTCTACCCAGAGGGATAGCTTGAGGCTCTGTCTCAAAAAAAAAAAAAACATATTATGGGTATTTCACAATCTCATTAACAATTTTTTTTTTTGGACACAGGAGTCTCATTCTGTTGCCCTTAGTAGAGTGCTTAGCTCACAGCAACTTCAGACTCAGGGACTCAGTGATCTTCTTGCCCAGGGCTCCCAAGTAGCTGAGAGTACAGGTGCCTGCCATAACACTCAGTTTTCTCTTTTTAGTAAAGAGAAGATTTTGCTCTTGCTCAGGCTGGTCTCAAACCCCTGAGCTCAAGCAGTCCATCCTATCCAGCCTCCCAAAGTGCCAAGATTACAGGTGTAAGCCAACAATCCCAGCTTCAACAAACTTTGATGAAGATAAGGGATTTTTTTTTTTTTGCACCAGGGCTAGGTTTGAACCCGCCACTTCTGGTATATGGGACCGATGCCCTACTCCTTTGAGTCACAGGCGGCGCCCCAAGATAAGGAATTGTTAATGTTCAGTATCTTGTAGATATTTTTACATGTAAGAAATCAATATTAAATAAGGGAGGACACTAGGTTAAAGCTAAAAATAGATGATAGGGAAGATTGAGAACTAGAAGAAAGAGGTCGGCACCGATAGCACAGTGTTTATGGAGCCAGCCACATACACCAACGCTGAGGGGTTCAATCCCGTCCCGGGCCAGCTAAACAACTACAACTGCAACAAAAAAAATAGCCGGGCATTGTGGCAGGCACCTATAGTCCCAGCTACTTGTGAGGCTAAGGCAAGAGAATCACGTAAGCCCAAGAGTTTGAGGTTGCTGTGAGCTGTGGCCCATGGCACTCTACTGAGGGCAACATAGTGAAACTGTGTTTCAATTGAAAAAGAAGATTTATGGCCAGGTGAAGTGACTCACACCTGTAACCCTACTACTCTGGGTAGTCGGAGGCGGGTGGATAGCCTGAGCTCACAGGTTTAAGACCAGCCTGAGCAAAAAGCCAGATCCGGTCTCTACTAAAAACAGAAAAACTAAGGCAACAGGATCACTTGAGCCCAAGAGTAGGAGGTTGCTGTGAGCTTTGATACTATGGCACTCTACCCAAGGCAACAGCTTGACGCTCTCTCAAAAAAAAGAAGATGATTTATAAACTTAGAAAGAATAAAATGATGACTGTTATTAGAAAGGTAGATAATAAGGAATTAATATTGCACAAAATGTAAAAGTTTAGGGCCCCACAGAAGCTACTTGAATTCTTGATTCTTAGCGTGTAGAGACCCCTGCAACAGCTGTGGTAGCCAAATGGTGTTTGTTCTCACCTTATAATCCTCTCATAACAAATGTAATTCTTATGGATGGAGATAGGATCATGAGGAAAGAGCACAGACTTGGTTGATCAAGTGCCTGGCTTTGGAAATTGTTGATAGCCCTTCCTTCCTGCCAAGCTTACTATTACCTTAGCCAAATGCCAGACAAATATCAGATATTAGTTCATGTGGGTTCAGATAACAGAAGCATACTAAGGAAGAGTGAGTTAAGTAGCAGATTTAGAACTTACCAGAAATACAAGCCATCTCAAAAGAGATTAAGTTCCCTTCAGCAATTTTCCATTGCTGGCTGTTACAGAGACCTGATGACATGTCTATTGTTTTTTGTTTTGTTTTTTGTTTCGAGACAGAGTTTCACTGAGTTGTTCTGGGTAGAGTGCCATGGCATCATAGCTCACAGTAACCTCAAACACTTGGGCTCAAGCGATCTTTTTGCCCCAGTCTCCCGAGCAGCTGGGACAAGCGGTGCCCACCACAACACCTGGCTAGTTTTGGTATTGCTCTCGCTCAGGCTGATCTTGAACTGCTGAGCTCAAGCAATCTTCCTAACTTGGCCTCCCAGAGGAGGATTACAGGTGTGCTAGGATTACAGGCGTGCTCCTGGCTACATGTCTGTATTGGAGATTAGCAAAGATAAGGTCTCCACTTAAATATTATATTGTGACAGAGCTTTAAAATGATTAACTCCTTTTTTAATAACCAGTTCTAACATGATTTTAGGCTATTTCACAGTCTATTCACAATGTCTATCTGAAATGAAGAATGAAATAAAAAATTTAAAAAATCTGAATGTTAACTCTAATGTTTTTCTTTTTTCTGAAAAGCATTCACAGCTCTGATGGAGGGCAAAATTAATAAACAGCTGAAGAAAGTTCTGAAGAAAATAGTAAAGGAAGCCCATGAACCTCTGGCTGTAGCTGATGCTAAACTAGGAGGGGTCATAAAGGTAAAGTTATAATTTTTTTTCATGTGTGCTTGTCAGATCCCAGCATACTGACTATAAAATGCACCCTTTGTTGTAAGTTGTCATAAGTTGTGTTTTGGGGTTTTTTTTGAGATAGAGTCTCAACTCTTGCTCTGGGTAGGGTGCCGTGGCATCCTCACTCACAGCAACCTCAAACTCTTGGGCTTAAAGCAATTCTCTTCCCTATGCCTTCCTGATAGCTGGAACTATAGGCACTCAACCGTGATGCCTAGCTATTTTTTAGCGATGAGGTCTCACTCTTGTTTAGGCTGGTCTTCAACTCCGGAGCTCAGGCAGTCTACCTGCCTTGACCTCCCTAAGTCCTAAGATTGTACGTGTGAGCCACCACACCTGGCCAAGTTGGGGTTTTCTTTTTTAAAAGACAGCTTACTCTGTCACCTCGGCTGTAATGCAGTGGAATCATAATAACTCATTGTAATTTTAAGCATCTGGCCTTAGGTGATCCTCCTCCCTCAGCCACCTCAGTAGCTAGGACTATAACAGGTAGGTCTCTCAAGGTGTAAAAGATTGCAGGCATGAGCCACCATGCCTGGCCAAATTATCATAAGTTCTTTTATTTTTTTTGACAGTTTTGCTCTGCTTCGCGGGTGAATCATGGTGATGGTAATAGTTCACTGTAACCTCAAATTCCTGAGCTCAAGCAATCCTCTTGTAGTTGGAACTATAGGTGCTACTGCTAATGTTTTTATTTTTAGTAGAGATGCGATCTCACTGTTGCTCAGTGTGATCTCAAACTCCTGACATCAAGCATTCCTTTTGCATCTGGCTTCCAGAGTGCTAAAATTACAGACATAAGCCACTGTGCCTGGCTTGTCATAAGTTCTTCCACCTGATCTTTCTTCTCTGGGATACATAAATTTTTTTTTTTTTTTTAATTTTTGAGACAGGGTCTCACTTTGTTGTCCTCAGTAGAGTGCTGTGGGATCATAGCTTATAGCAACTCTTGGATTCGAGCATTTCTCTTGACTCAGCCTCCCAAGTAGCTGGGACTACAGGCCACAATGCCTAGCTGTTTTTAGAGATGGGGTCTTCCTCTAGCTCAGGCAATCTGCCCGCCTAGGCCTCCCAGAGGGCTGGAATTAACATGCATGAGCCACATCGCCCAGCATTAGCTTTTTTTTTTTAATCTTTAAGACAGAGTCTTACTATGTTGTCCTTGGTAGAGTGCTGTGGTATCACAGCTCATAGCAACCTCAGACTCCTGGGCTCAAACGATTCTCTTGCCTCAGCCTCCCAAGTAGCTGGGACTATGGCACCTGCCATAACGCCTGGCTATTTTTTTGTTGTAGTTGTTGTTTGGCAGGCTCGGGCTGGGCTCAAACCTACCACCCTTGGTGTATGTGGCTGTGCCGTAACCACTGTACTATGGGCACTGAGCCTAGAATGTTTTTTTAAGAACCTTTCATAAGCTAACCCTGACTTCTCAGGAAATGAAATGAAAAATGGCAGAATTTATCTGAAGATACACAATCTAGGAACAGAACTGCTGCCCTTTTGAGGGATAGGATCACAGTGGCATCACTGGAAAGTCCAGATTACTTGACATACTGGTAACCAATTATTGGGGTCATGTTTCAAGAGGTGTCTGCATTTGAGGGATTTAAGACTATGATAAAGGCAGAGGGAGAGAATAGGACATAAAAACAAATTAGTTTTTCCATATCATGAGACACTGTGCTAATGTGTGTATGTCAGAGAATCCCTCCTGAGATCCAAGAGGAAGTCTCTCACAGCTGGAAGTGAAAGGTCATTTCCTGGCTCTGCGCCTATGGCTCAAGTGGCTAAGGCGCCAGCTACATACACCTGAGCTGGTGGGTTCAAATCCAGCCCAGGCCTGCCAAACAACAATGACGGCTGCAACCCAAAAAAAAAAAAAAAATAGCCCGGCATTGTGGCAGGCGCCTGTAGTCCCCACTACTTGGGAGGCTGAGGAAGGAGAATCGCTTGAGCCCAGAAGTTGGAGGTTGCTGTGAGCTATGATGCAACAGCACTCTACCTAGGGCAACAGCTTGAGGCTCTGTCTCAAAAAAAAGAAAGGTCTTTTCCCTACATTAGTCTACCTTTAAAGACATTCTTCTAGTGATATATGCCTCTTTCCCAGAAAAAAACAATGAGGTGTTCTATGTGTTAACAACGTTGTTGTTTTTGTTTTTGTTTTTAGACAGTGTCTCTTGTTTTTGTTTTTGTTTTTAGACAGTGTCTCAAGCTGTTTCCCTAGAGTGAGTGCCGTGGTGGCACAGCTCACAGCAATCTTGAACTCTTGGGCTTAGGCGATTCCCTTGCCTCAGCCTCCCAAGTAGTTCGGACTACAGTCACCCGCCACGATGCCCAGCTATTTTTTTGGTTGTAGTTGTCATTGTTTGGTAGGCTAGGGCTGGATTCGAACCCACCAGCCTCGGTGCATGTGACTGGCACCTTACCCGCTGAGCTACAGGCGCCGAGCAGTTTTTTGTTTTATTTTAAAAAGTAAAATAAAATTCTTCATTTTTATAAAAAATGAATAAAAATAGTATTTTGAACTGTAGAGTCTCCAGAAGTACACAGCTATCAAAAATGCACACACTTTCCTTGGTATCTCCAGTACCTTCAGCTTTTTCGGCCTGGTCTGTTTTGGCATCTCCATTTTGTGAGGGTTATTCCCCTTGCCAGCGTCAGCTTTTCCCTTTTTCCCTTTGGGTGCCTTCTCTCCCTTTTCAGGGGCCTTTTTTAGGCTTGGGCTCTGGCTTCGGAGGAGCACGTTTAGCAAACAATCTTGCAGATCTTCTCTGTGGTTAGTGTTTCACCTTGGCTTCATCTCCTTTAGCCTCCCCTTCCGCCTTTCTCTAGGGCCTGGTGATGGCACCAGGGTGTAGGCTCTGGGGTGCTAGACATGTTTCATGTTGCTAGAACATAAAATGAAAGTTGAAAGAGAATAGAAGAGTAGCCTCTGAGATATGGAAAGCAGAACTGTTCCATAACTAGTTTGGATGAGTTTGGTCTTCAGTCATTGCAATAGATACTACCGTAAGAGAGGCCAGGTATGGAGGCTGAGGCAGGTGGATTGCCAGAGCTGAGGAGTTTAAGACCAGCCAGAGTAAAATGAGACTCCATCTCTTAAAATAAAACTAGCAGGGCGTTGTGGCGGGCCCCTGTAGTCCCAGTTATGAGATTCTGTCTCTAACCCCCACCCCCCAAAAAGAAATATATATATTACATTAAGAGGTTTAATTGTCAGGTATGGTGGCTCATGCCTGTAATCCTAGCACTCTGGGAGGCCAAGACAGGTGGATTGCTTAAGCTCAGTATTTTGAGACCAGCCTAAGCAAGAGGGAGACCCTGTCTCTAAGAATAGCCAGGCTTTGGCAGGCACCTATAGTCCCAACTACTTGGGGTGAGACTGTCTCAAAAAGTGAATTATCATGATCATAAATACACCTCTGATTCATGAGGTAAGGATTATGTTATGTCGTTGGTCTTTTTGGGTTGGAAAGAACCGTGTGAAATAGCAACCATGTGCTAGAGAGAATTAAGGGGTTTTTGGTAAGTGAGGATCATTGAAGTTTATGTAAAAATATTATTACTTCCACTACTGTCAAGCAGTAGTTTTCTGCAATATCAATCTCTGTGGGGGGGGTTTGTTGTTCTTTGTGTCAGTGTGTCACTTTGTCACCCTCAGAATGCTGTGCCATCACAGCTTGCAACAACCTCAAACCCTAGGGCTTAAGCGGTTTTCTTGCCTCAACCTCCCAAGTAACTGGGATTACAGGCAACTATCACAATGCCTGGCCATTTTGTTTGTTGCAGTTGTCATTGTTTTTTAGCAGGCTCAGGCCAGGTTTAAACCTGCCATTCTCAGTGTATGTGGCCAGTGCCCTAACCATTGTGCTACGGGCGCCCAGCCAATATCTTTCTCTATATCCTTTGACGTGTTCATAAACCTTAGTTCATATTTTTATGTTAGAAAACCTAAAGTTTTAGCATATTATAAAGTGAACAAACGTTTTCAATTATCTACAAAATGAAGCATCATTCTAAGTTGAGTCCTGGGTATGTATGTTAATACTCAACAGAGTTAAAAGCCTGAAGACTATATATATATGTTGTAAGCATTACTGCTTCAGTGGGTTTGTACACATGTATGAAACATGACACTAAAAGGCACACAGAGGGCATATTACTTAATGACAAGATTATAGGTATCTTTAATTATATCTTTTCAGTTTCTCTATTTAAAAAAACATTTAATACTATCAGGTATCGTATGCTCAGTAATGTATTTTGGATGTCTCATTATTTCCAAGCATGAAATAGAACTATGTAGATCTATATGGAGGAGTTAACAACAGTATGAAGTAGAAAAGCAGAGGTATATAGGAAAAAATTATTACCCTGTTTGTGGGATATAAAAAATTTAAAATGTATTTTTAAAGATTTGAGTTGCATGTGTTTGCATGGACATATTAACATATTATATAATGTGGAAGTATTTAAAGGACACTTAGTACAGTAGAACCTCCATAGTTGATCAAGTCCCTACACTAACCACCTCAAGTTGACCTGATTTTCACAGACAATGTACCACATGTATGGACCAGTACAGTATGCCTAGTTCCTTATCACCTCACTATGTTGACTAGTTTGTTAAAGAGCCTTGGGTAATCAACTTAGAGGTTCTACTGTACTTAACTTTTAGGGAAAGGCCTATGGCTTACTGGCTTACATCGGTACCCTTCTTTTTTTTGGAGACAGACTCAAGCTGTTGCTTTAGATAGAGTACTTCGGCATCATAGCTCACAGCAGCCTCCAACTCAGGCTCCCTCCAACTTGGGCTCAGACGATCCTTTTGCCTCCGTTTTTCTGTTTTTATTTTTATTTATTTTTTTTTTTTTTTTGAGACAGAGCCTCAAGCTGTCCCCCTGGGTAGAGTGCTGTGGCATTACAGCTCACAGCAACCTCCAACTCCTGGGCTCCAGCAAGTCTCCTGCCTCCAACTCCCAAGTAGCTGGGACCACAGGCGCCCGCCACAACGCCCGGCTGTTTTTTGGTTGCAGCCATCATTGTTGTTTGGCGGGCCCGGGCTGGGGATACGAACCCGCCACCTTAGGTGTATGAGCTATAGGTTGAGCTATAGGCGCCAAGCCCATTTTTCTGTTTTTAGTAGAGATGAGGTCTTGCTTTTGCTCAGACTGGTCTTGAATTTATGAGCTTAAGTAATCCACCTGCCTCGGCCTCCCAGAGTGCTAGGATCATAGGCGTGAGCTACCGCACCTGGCCAGTACCCATCTGTCATTTGTGTTTGAGACGGTCTCTCTATTACCTTGGCTAAGTGCGATAGTGTCATCCTAGCGCACTAATTCTATTTTTCATAGAGACAGGGTCTTGCCATGTTCCTCGGGCTGTCTTTTTTGTTTTTGTTTTGTTTTGTTTGCAGTCTTTGGCCAGGGCTGAGTTTGAACCCACCACCTCCAGCATACGGGGCCAGCACCCTACTCCTTTGAGTCACAGGCACTGCCCCCTTAGGCTGTCATGAACACCTGACCTCAAGTGGTCCTCCCACCTCAGCCTTCCAATGAGCCACCATGCCCAATCTTTTTTTTTTTCCTTTTCTTTTTTTTTTTTTTTTTTTTGAGATAGAGCCTCAAGCTGTCGCCCTGGGTAGAGTGCTGTGGCATCACAGTTCACAGCAACCTCCAACTCCTGGGCTCAAGCCAGTCTCTTGCCTCCGCCTCCCAAGTAGCTGGGACCACAGGTGCCCGCCACAACGCCCGGCTATTTTTTGGTTGTAGCCG
>CAUYTI010101981.1:0-11052 GCA_963575145.1 Galago senegalensis | reverse complement strand
CTGAGAAAATGACATGAAGGCTGTGTTGACCAGTTTGATGGAAGTATTTCAGAATGCATGTGAAAACCCCACACTGTACCCCAGAAGAGTATCAATGTACATAGTTAACACTCAATAAAAAAAAAAAAAAAAAAAGAAAGAGAAATAACCTGGGGACTTCGACAATCTGGAATTCAGAGTCCAGTTAAAGGCACAACAATATAAACTGATAACTAAACACACCATGTAGCTTCAAGTCCCACTTAGAATTAGGATCATAAACACACATACACACACAGTGAGAGAAAATTTATGATATCCATGTGGTCAACACAACGCAAAAGGTAAGAAGCAAGGTCAGCTAGCCACTGTGGAGACACAAGGAAGGTTTATCCCTAAAAGGACAAGAAGAGGCAAAGCTGGAGTTCATGTACGGCAATTAGAAGAAAAGAGGGAGAAGAAAAAAAAGGGGGAGGAAAAAGCCGGTAGAGAGAGGAGGGGAAGGCAGAAAGCATGAAATTAAATTGCTTACATTTCCGTTAATACAGCTTGCCACGTGGTTTAGTGAGGGGCCGTAAAACTGAAATATCTGTTTTATTTAACATCAATTAGTTTTCAGTTCTCCTGTACCTTTTCTCTGTTTGGTTCCTCTCATTCCCAGGACTGAATTTTAAGCGGTATTACACCTATAGCAATTAAATCAGAATCTCTGAAAGTGGGGCCAGAAAATCAGTATACGTAACAAAACTATGTTAGACATTCTCCCGGGCTGAGAATCATCATTAGAGACCGGCTGGGGCAAGCAGAAGCAGCTGTGATCACACCATAAAAACAACTAATACTACCCTTTACAAAATTATGGTAAGAACATTTAACATGAGATTTACCCATTTAATAATTTTTTAAATGCATAAAACAATAATGTTGTGGAATGTGGAATCTAGAAGTGAAAAAAGGAAATTTGAGGTTTTATTCATGATTGTCAGCAATTTCTTCTCAGGAACTAACCAGAACCTTGTAATGATGTCCATATGATTCAATCATAAGCAGAGCTTGATTTGGCATTTTTAGGAAGTCACCATCTGAGGGCAAAATGAAAGCAGCATCTGTGGAACATCACCTAGTGAAATGTCCTGCCTTAGATAAGAGGGAAAAGTCAATAGGAAATACCAGACCACTGAGGCCTCTGTCCCCTATGTTCAGCTCTGTGGAAAAAGTCAACCACAGGGATATCCCTCCTTCAGTGCCCTTGTATGCTGTGTGTAACCCCTTGCAGGGCCACTTTCCTGTCCATATTCTATGATCCTGGGTATTAAGCACTGCCAGTGTGTAGAAAATGAGTTGAGTTACAAAGACTCAAGGATGACCTGATAGTTGCCATAAAAAAGGGTAAACATTGATTTTTTTCTGAGTCTCCAGTTAGTTCTTTTTAACTATATCACGTTGGATATATTACCTTTTTTTTTTTTTTTTTTTTTTGCGACAGAATCTCACTCTGTTGCTCAGGCCAGAGTGCAGTGGTGTCATCATAAGTCACAGCAACCTCAAACTCCTGGGTTCAAGTGATCCTCCTGCCTCAGCCTCCCAAGTAGCTGGGACTACAGGTGTGTTGCTTTTCTTTTTCTTTCTTTCTTTTTTTTGTAGAGACAGGATCTTCGTTAATTACTAATTAATTACTAAGTTAATTTCTTAGTTAATTGTACTTTTTATATTTATTTACTGTAATAAAATAAGCCAATGACAGCTAAAACTTTTTAATTGAAACATCCTTCTCTGAACAAAATGATTTTAAGAGAACAATTGGAAAATGGACTTAAAGTTAAAAGATGAGGATCAGTATTCTGCACACACCAGACATTCTGCTGGATAGTTTCTAGGTTGGACCAGATTGAAGAAACAGATCTGTGGCTAATTCTTATTAACTCCTCCTGGAGAAGTGGTCTGGAGAAGTGGCTACAGAAATGCAAGAACAGAGCAGACCCTGGCAAATGCCACACACAACCTTGAATTTGCAGAGACAGAGCATGTGGCAGTCTCCTCGTGGAAATCCTTTCACTGTGGGGAATCAGCCGCACCAAGACCAAGAGCACCATGCAAGTGAGACAGGGGAGAGGGGCAGGCTGCAGGTAGACGACTGGAGGATAGCCAGAGAACTTAGGCCCTATTCCCTAAATCCTTACCAGGGTATCTTTCGTCTCCCAAACTGCTTCTAGGTATTTATCCAGAGAATGGCCCTAGATATTCACAAAGATTTGGCTACATTTACTGACATTTATAGTAGAATAGAATTATAAACAACTAATCTGACCAAAGTAATGCTTAAACTGTCATAACTATAAAACAAATATTATTTCATTATTAAAAATGATGCTTGAAAGGAGTAGTTAATGGCACAGAAAAACACTCGCAATAAATTGCCCTTAAGTGAAAAACCATGCTCCATTATCCACTTCTGCAAAATGATATCAAGTGTATATGCACTCTATTTCTGAAAGTTCTCCATTCAAAGATGCATATTTTGTCCAAATACCTGAAAGATTTGTCTAACAATTATGTCAGAATATTTTTGGCAGCTACCAACCCGGGAAGTGAGTTGAGACGTGGTTGTCATTGTCTGACCAGGTGGGAACCTCATGGTGTGTATGGGAGACTTGAGATAATCACTTAAGTCATGTTCATTAGTAGCACTGGAAACATTTAAAATTTAAATGTATATACTTGATTATTGCTAAAATATTTTCCAAAATATTACATTAGGATAAAACATTTAATTTAATAGTTATTGTTCATACAGCACATCCTGTCCCACTGATGGCAACACAGTTAAAGACATTGGAAACTATCACCTCCAGATCCTGGAATTTTCCAAGATGTCACTCTGGCACCAACATTATTTGTCAAAATCTTCCAACAGACTTGAGAAGAAAGCTTTTTCATATTCTGTGCTGGTATTCATTAAAATAAACAAACCTCTAGGCTTTCACTAAGTTAAAAAATGGAGTTAAAATTACAGGGTTCTTTTATTTTCCTTGAAATTTCACCTCTGAATGGAAACAGCCTCAAAAGATCAAACTCCTGGTGAGAGATTAGGAAAAGCAGAATGAATGCCTTTATGATGCTTATGTTGCTGTTTGTGGTTAAAGTGATTCACAGAATTTTTAGTCTCTAAGTATGAAGGAGGGTTTGACTCAAACTTTATAATAGAAAAGAAAAAATATTATATAATTTTGTTGAATGTTTTTCTTAGTGTAATTTTTTCTCTATATTAAATATTAAATTTCTTTCCCCCCAAAGCTATTATTGAATCATAAGATGATTCTATGTAAAACGAAATATTAGAATATATAATTAATGTGTAACAGGTATAATACACCCTTTCCAAATAATGGACACACATATGTCCATTTTGACTCATTTTGACTCACACTGTACAAAAGGAATTTCATGCAACAAGGATTTGTACTCACGTAATATTCTTAAATAAAAAAAATACGTCTTCTAGAATTAAGAAATATACTCATTACATATTCAAAAAATACTCATTACATATACATATTCATTATTTATGACTGCTTAGAAAAGTTTAAATCCCACGAGAAGTAACTATTTCTGGAAGATGTGATAAATTCGTTCTTGCAACTCTCTGAACTTACATGCTTTTTAAAAAATAATTATTTGGCAACATCTTCTTTTTGTTTTTCCCCCATTAATTGGTCTGCTCAGACATATGCTTTTGTATTGATTATTTGCATTTTCCAATAAAGTTATCCTTTGAGAGATTTTTCAAAATTGTGTTAGCATAAAGTTGCACAGCGAAATAACATATCTGTAATTTTATATACGTGTGTGTGATTGCTGCCTTTTGGCCATCACTCCATATGAGTACATGGTATACTAATACTTATGTGTCTAATTATATATCCGACATTGTCTCTATTGGCAAGGATCCAATGCTTTGCTGCTACAAGCATTACTGTGAAAATATGCCAGCACGTGCATATCTTAACTTACTTCGTCTTCATGTCCCTATGCTTTGTCAGATAGTTCATTCACACTGTGATTAGTGATGTCTGAGAGAGTTCATTTCCCTACATACTCACTAAATCTTATTATTATCATCACCGATTTTAATTTTTCCAGTTTTATGGGTAAAAATTAATTCTCATTTTATAATTTGCATTTTCTTCATTATCAGCAAAGTTGAACATATTTTTCATTACTTATTGTCCATTTCCACAATTTACATTTCTCCCTTCCATAAATTTGCTGTCTATTTTCTTTTTTTTCTTCTTCTTCTTTTTGGCTGGGGCTGGGTTTAAACCTGCCACCTCCAGCATATGGAGCTGGGGCCGTACTCCTTTGAGTCACGGGTGCCGCCCCTGCTTTCTATTTTCTTGTCTCAGTTTTTTCTTGGGTTGTATGCCTTTTTACTATGAATTTGCTGTTGGTAAACAGAAATATTAACTTTGTCTATATTGAAAAAAATTTCCCTACAACACCAATTCTTTTTAAACTGTCATGTTTCTTGTCTTTTGCCATGAAAGGATCTTTATTTTCATACAGTAAAATATTTCTTTTTTTCTTTTTCCTTTTGGACTTTTGTATTTTATTTCCTCCTTAAGAAATAGTGGGAAAAAATGACACAATGGGTTGGGAAGTGAGTTTCACTTCTTCCTATGTGTAAATAATAGAATAGTGGTAGTTACCATGTAAAATTCTGTGAAATAAGAGTAAGACAAAGGTGTATAATATGCTAGACACTTTTCATTTGAGAATTTAAAGTAGTTTAAATAAAGTGCAACAGAAAATAAAAATTGAGCTAAGTAAGTAGTTTATAGAAAAGAATGAGGTGGACAACCTTGGTGTAAACAGTTTCAGCAGAGTCAGAGTCGCTTTCTTGGTCTTACTTTTCTGTATGTGATCTTTGTCTCGTCAGGCCGAATCACCTTAGTGCAGGATCAGGGCTGGCATATTTTCAAACTCACAACCAGAAATGGAGGGTGGGAAGAGCTTTCTTCATCAGCTTCTATTAAGTTTCAGTGAAGGGTTCTGATTGATTTGTTGGCATTTGGGGGTATCAAAAAAGCAAGGGCAGTAGCCACGGCTTGGAATGCTCAGATCTCCGTCGCATGTCCCCCGTTGAGGCCTTGTGCTGTCACTGGTCCCACTCATGGGGTTAGAATCGCGAAGGAGCTGCTGGCCGCAGTAGGGAGCTGCTCGCCTACAGTAAGGAGGTAAGGTGGTGCTGGGAAGATAAAGGTGTTATGTCTCTCTAAAGGGAAAGGAAAAGGGAGGAAAAGATGCTTTGGGTATTTAGTTCCACGTGGGAAGAGGATGCGGAATGAGGAGAAGCCACCATCTAAGCTAGTCCTGACAGTGGAGACGCTGACCTACAGGACTGTGGAACTGTGAGTGTTGGAAAGACTCCATTCTTGCGGGCTCATAGGAAGCAGAATGCTTCATTCTCCCTCTTGAGTGGTTTGTTATAAAGTCTAGGGCCAAATGCCATCTAAACCCAGGGGCTTCAAATGTTGTCACAGAAAAATCCATTATAATTTTACACTATCTTGCCTCATGGTAGAACAATAAGAAAACAAACAAACTTTAAAAAAAAAAAGATTTTTTTTTTTGAGACAGTCTCACTTTGTTGCCCTATGTAGAGTGCTGTGTTATCACAGCTCACAGCAACCTCAAACTGTTGGGTTTAAGCGATTCTCTTGCCTCACCCTCCCAAGTAGCTGGGACTACAGGCATCTGCCACAATGCCTGTGTTTTGTTTTGTTTTTTTAATTTTTTTGGGATGAAGTCTTGCTCTGGCTCAGGTTGGTCTTGAACTCCTAAGCTCAGGCAATCCACCTGCTTCAGCCTCCCAGAGTACTAGGATTACAGGCATTAGACATCTGCCCCAGCCTAATTTTTAAATATTTTTTAATGTTTGGCCCTCTAAAGAAGTTGACTATCAACATTACAAACTGTTTGTACTTCCAAGAAAGGCATCAGTCCATGAAATTAAATTATGCATTTAGAGGATGCTCTGTCTAATGCTGACAGATATTAATTGAAGATATAATTGTCTAGGTTTTTTAGAAGACTCTTTATGTCTTTTGTTCAACAAGCTGTTTCAAAGTTTCTGAACTGGATTCTACAATGACCAAAGATACCTTTATTCTCTCCCTCAAGTGGAGATTAACATACAAACAACATGAATCATATCCATTTCAGTTAAACTTAGAATTTTATAAGATTTAATTATACATTTCAACAAGATGCAATTGAATTAGGGAACTGTCATGTTGAAATTAAATTAGTTCTGTGTTTCTCAAATTATGATTTTTATTCTCTAGGCAATCATGGTAATATACAAAAGAATAGGTTAAGCCACAGTATAATTACGGAATATCTTCCGGAAACATCTGTTATGTTCAGAAATCTGGTAGAAGAGAATAGGGATGTAGGCATCAGAGGGTGTTAAGTAATTCGTTTAGCTAGTAATATAAAATATTGTTATGTGACATATATATCTATTTGTGAATATAACTCACAAATGAATGAAAGTGATCTCAGTCTTTATGTATAGTAAATATTCAAATGACATGATGAGAAAGGAGGGGTGTCAGTGACCCCTAATCTTTATTTTCTAGTCCTTCTCCCTAGTGCTACATTATCAAAATTTTAAAATTTCTTGGATTTATGACATGTTTTTGAGAAATTTATTAAATTTAATTTTTATTTGAAATGTTAAAGGAGTTCAAATATTTTTATCACTTGGATACCTTGTATGATGCTTATATCAGGGCTTTTCGTGTGTCCAGAATACCAGAACAGTGTTTGTTGTACCCAATGGGTACGTTTTTGTCCCATGCCCACCCTCTGATTCTCCTCCTTTGTGGTTTTCAACATGCTTTACTTCCCTTGTGCCTGTGTGGGTTCATTGTTCAGCTCCCACTCATTAGTGAGAATGTTCCGTGTTTGGTATACCATTCCTGAGCTACTTCAGTGAGGAAGACGGTCACCAGTGCCGTCCAAATTGCTGCAAAAGACATCACTTCATTTTTCTGATGCCTGAGCAGTAATCTATGGTATGTGATGATGTGTGTATGCATATGTGTATATACAGAGGCTGCCAAAAATTGTAAACACATTTTAAGAAAGGAAAACACTATATTAAAATTGTAATACTCAATATATGTTTGAGTGCCTCTTATAATCACGGAAGTGAAATATGACTTGAGTATACATGCACACAGAATATATATACATACCTCCCAGAGTACAGGGATGGAATCACTGCATCTGGGTGAATTTTTATGCACAGCTAATGTTGATGTTCAGGAAATGAGGGACACAGTAGCTAAAGGTTCCTCAAGGTCACACAATGAGAAAGAAAGGCGGCAGGAATTAAATGACATACTTTAGAAACGATCTGCCTAAATACTGTGAGATTAAATGAGCTTCACTCATCATGTCTTCTGTCATCATTTCATTATTCCCGAGGTGATGTGGGTGGAACCAGTTCACACTTGTTAGGTACAAATGACATTTAGAAGGGTAAATCAAGGGGAAAATAAATTAAATGATGGGACAAAATCCCCCAAACCTGAGGCAGGCTGAATGGGCATGTCTTGGAGAGTTGTATCCCACTGAATAGCAATTTCATCGATCTACTCCACGAAGTCTCAAGAGCCTAACTAATACCACGTTGCTTCATGGGGGCACAGAACAATTTTCAGGAGACTGCGAGGTCTTGCTCTGACCCTCATGTGGCATTCAAAAGCTGTGAGGGTCTAGGCAAGTGATTTAACCACTCCAGGCTTCAGTCCAAATAATTCTGGGCTTCTGTCCAAATATGGGAGTTGAATTTGATGGTTCTTAAAAGTCTTCCCACTTCCCACAGTCACTTTTGCTTATAATAAGCCACTGTGTTCTACTATAATGTTACTGGAGTAGAACATTTAGAATGGGAGCCCTTAATGGTACATGAAAGGTTATGCATCTTGAATTAAGCTCTATAAGTTACTGACTGCCTAACAAATACATCTTCATCTTTGACTTCCATAATTCTGGTCCTTGAGATAATGTCAGGATCTTCTCGGATAGGACAATCATATGAGAACACTACTCTTTTTCTACCACGAAAAGATTAGGTATAAATTTTATAACCTGGTAATTTTGAAACTTTTTCCTTTAAATACATGTTGTGTTTTTATTTGATGAAATGTTTTTTTCTGAAATCTGGCTCCCTTGCAAATTATCTTTGAGCTTAAATAACTGTTTCCTAAATTCGTGTCTGCGTCTTTCTTCTATAGGATTCAAACATGAAAGGAAGTCTAGCTATTATATTTGGACAAGAAGGATCTGGATAGTCACTTTCTTTCATTTCTTTTTTTTTGAGACAGAGTCTCACTATGTCGTCCTTGGTAGAGTGCCATGGCATCAAGCTTACAGCAACCTCAGTCTCCCAAGTAGCTGGGACCAGAGGCTCCTGCCACAATGCCTGGGTAATTTTTTTTGTTATTGTTGCACTTGTTGTTGTTTAGCAGGCCTGGGCCGGGTTGGAACCCACTTACCTCCGTGTATGAGGCTGGCACCTTAACCGTTGAGCTATGGGCACTGAGCTAGGACAGTCATTTTCTATTCCTAAAGTCTGAATGATGTTTCTCATATTATAGGAAAATAGGTAACCCAGGTTTCCTCCTTTGGTGTTCAGTTTAACCATCTCATTGTTAATGAGTACAAGGTCAATGGTAGGCAAAGTCTTCTTGTTATAATTTTTAATGTTTGGGTTTTACAAATTATATAATTTCATAGAATTAATACTTAGAATAAACACATGTTATTCAAAGCCTGGATATAGGCAGGACTGTCAAAGCTGCTGCTAGCAGCTAAAGCACTTTAGAAAGAACAGTCTACACTCAGAATCAATATACTTCACATTTAGAAACAAAACTCTAAAATATTCATAAAAATGAAAACAAATTGTTTGTTACTTTTTCTTTCTTTTTATTACTTTGAACCAATGTCAGGCCAAATTATTCTCTATAGAGTAGGACACTGCCGCTTAAGGCTCAAGCTCAAATTAAATGTTATACTCATGAAAGCTTACTTTAATCCTTTAATCATTCGCGGTACACTCATATGAGAAATCTTGTAAGATATATAGCTGTTTTCTTGTAGAAATGGGAGTAGAATATTTACACTTTTGTTTGCTTTGGATATTTAGGAAGGATGGTGGACCCTGGCCAAGCAGGAGAACAGAGGAGGCGCCCCGAGGTCTGAGTCCTCTTAGAAGTTGAGATACAGATTTGCCTTATGGTTTTTAGCTCAGCAGAACCAACCTGAAGAGAAAATGCTGGAAGAACCTGTTCTGAATTGGAAAAGAAAAATTCAGTGCATCAAGGTGTGGATGTATTTAATTCTCTTACACATTCCAGGAAGTATGAGGAAGTGGGGACATCGAACAAGAATGGCTGAAGTTTAATGACGCTTCTTGCATTAAAGCTGGAAGTTATGAAAGAAGAGAATTCCAGAAAAAGAGAGGAATGAAAGTGGTGTGTGGCCTAGGCCTATGTCCTATCCTCCATATTTGAGGTGGGGCAAGAGAGCTCTAGCAGAAACCATTCCTTCCTAGTTACTATGGGCAAAATAATTTGGGCAAAAAGGGCTGGGGAACATTTGAGCTTCACGATTATTGCCTAGTGTTAAATAGAAAGGAAGAAAACCCATGATCTTCTGCAACAAGAACGTGGAGAGCAATTTCTGGTGTGGGTCAAGCAGGGGGAGATTTGTAGAAGCAGAAATCTCTCTACTAGTCAGATTTAAAATTCTGTCTGAGAATGAAGAAAACCTCAGTGCCCCTTGGAGTCTGGCTGAGGTAATGGAAGTATTGGCACTAACTCTGGCATATCAAAGATTTTAAAAAATATTCAGTTCCTGGCTTCCTCCTCACAGAGTATCCCCCAGCTGCTAGAACAGGACCTAGATCCCTGTGGGTCTGGATGTTACTGCTGGGGTCAGCATGCTTATGATTTGGATTGGAAGGTGTAGAGGGGATGATATTGTGCAGGAGCAGCAGATGTGGTGGGCTGAGATTGGACCGGCACGGATGATGTAAATTAAATTTTTGAAGTCAGCAATGCTCGAATTTGGCCTTTTCCACTTTCCTCTAACAGTAAGGAGTTTCTTAAAACAACCTATTCATTAATATCCTCTTGCTCCTAATACAGTGTATCATTTTGCTACTTACAAAACTAAGAATGAATAAAATATTAGATAATGGCTTTGCTATAAGCCTTTGCAGAGATGTCAGTGAGTGAGGCATGCATGAAGATATTCAAAAGATTTCCAGATTGAAAGGAGGGTTGAATTTCAATGATTTTCAGTAACAGTGGATACATTTGGCCAATGGTTGCTAGAGAGCGAAAGAGTGAAATTGTGGAGTGAAATTGTGGCTTGGCTGTTACTATCTCTAAAGAGTGAAATCATGGCTTGGGTGTTACTATTATTTATCCCTGTCAATAAAATCTGGAGACTTCCTGGAAAAGGGAAGAACAGCAATGTGCTGATAAAAACAAAATGCTTAACCTGAAACTCTCTGAAAGAAATTATCCCAGAATTGAGGTCATTAGGCTTTTTGCTTAGATGTGAGTATCCATGGGATTCCTGAGTCACTGATTTCTAGAAGGTGCAACCAGCAACTCATTACCCCCAAGAAGCTCCAGACTAGGGGCTTTACCTGGCTATACAGATGAAGAGCTGGAAAATTCCTAGACTGATCATATAATTATTTACAGTCCACACTGGATGACTTTTGGAAGTGAACCTGAAATTCTACGTGGATAGCAAGGAGTACATCTAGGCTGTCCCAGAGAAATGGAGATGTATGATTTCCTTAGCACTATACCCTGTGCACCTGGGTAGCTTGATTTTTATTTATTTTTTTTAATTAAATGATAGCTGTGTACATTAATGCAAACATGGGGTACAGTGTAGTGTCTTCACACACATTTTGACATACTTTCATCAAGCTGGTTCACATAAATTTCATGTTATTTGCATAGTCATTGTGTCAAAACC
>CAUYTI010101980.1:0-25075 GCA_963575145.1 Galago senegalensis | reverse complement strand
GGGCGCCTGTAGTCCCAGCTACTTGGGAGGCTGAGGCAGGAGACTCGCTTGAGCCCAGGAGTTGGAGGTTGCTGTGAGCGTGATGCCATGGCACTCTACCTAGGGGGATAGCTTGAGGCTCCGTCTCAAAAAAAAAAAAAAATTAGATAATGTCCTTTTGTGCTCCTATTAAGTCTCCTGGCTCTAAAGTATATTTCTTTTGATATTAATATAGTCACTTTTGCATTTTTTGGTTAATGTTTGCATGGTTTATATTTTTCAACATTTTATTTTAAACCTTATCTGTTGGCTCGGCGCCTGTGGCTCAAGTGGCTAAGGCGCCAGCCACATACACCTAAGGTGGCAGGTTCAAATCCAGCCCCAGCCCGTCAAACAACAATGATGGCTGCAACCAGAAAAAAAAAAATAGCCAGGTGTTGTGGCGGGCACCTGTGGTCCCAGCTACTTGGGAGGTGGAGGCAGGAGACTTGCTTGAGCCCAGGAGTTGGAGGTTACCATGAGCTATTCCATGGCACTCTACCCAGGGGGACAGCTTGAGGCTCTGTCTCAAAAAAAAAAAAAAAAACCTTACCGTCTACATTCAAAGTAAGCTGCTTGTGAACAGAATGTACTCAGGTCATGATTTTATATCTATTTTTCATATTTCTGTTTCTCAGTTGATATGTATAGAGTAAACTTATTAATCAGTTAATGCTTATGTCTGCAGTTGCTTTTTTTTTTTTTTTTTGAGACAGAGTTTCACTTTGTTGCCCCTGGTAGAGTGCTGTGACATCATTGCTCACAGCAACCTCAAACTCTTGGAGTACTAGGAATATAGGCGGGAGCCATCATGCCTGGCCTATGTCTGCTGTTTCATGATTTGATTGTTTCTTAAATTTCCTGTTCATTTCTTGGTGGTTTTTGGTTTTTTGTTTGTTTGTTTTGTTTTGTTTTGTTTGGTGTTCTTGTAAGTTCAGTATTTTTTAGAATTCCAGTACACTACATGTATCTGTAGTGTTTTTTGGTATATCTCTTTGTATTATTTTTTTGCAGGTTTTGGCTGGGGCTGGGTTTGAACCCGCCACCTCTGGCATATGGGGCTGGTGCCCTACTCCTTTGAGCCACAGGTGCCGCCCTTTGTATTATTATTTTTTAGTGGTTGCTCATATTGCAGTGTGCATATATAACTTATCACAGTTTAATAGTATTAAAAATTTAGTAATTTGATGTATAGAAACTTTACTTCCATTAGGTCCCTTTACCTTACCTACTTATATAATTGTGTTAAGTAATTCCTTTTCAAAAAATAAGTACCAGGTTGGAAGATGTAAATTTTATTAAACATTTTACAAAAGCATTTTCTGTTTACTTATTTACCCTTTCCATTGTGTTTTCTCCTGACTTGGATTCCCAAGCCTTCTGTTAACATCTCCTTTCTGTTTGGTGAACTTCCTGTAGCTTTGCTCCTAGGGTAGTTCTGCTGGTGACAGATATTCTTTGTTTTTCTTCCTCTACAAAACTGTTTTCACATTCTCTTTATTCCTGAAGGTTATTTTTATGGGATATAAATTTTGAAGTTAGAAGTTTTTTGTGTTTTTCTTAGTACTTAAGAAACATGCCTATTTGATCTGTCTGCCATGGTTTTAGATGAGAAATCAGTTACCACTTTCTCCAATTCATTGTTTCCCAGTTCATAATGCATTATTTGATTCAAGCTGTGTTTGAAGTGTTTTTTGTTGTCTGTAGTGTTCAGAAATTTTATTATGATGGGTAAGGCATGGAATTTTTTGAGTTTATCCTGTTGAGTGTTTGCTTAGCTTTTTGATCTGAGGTTTTACCTTTTGCCATATTTGGACAATGTTCAACAATTTCAAATGTTTTTTCATCCCTGCTCTTTCTTCTCTCTTTCTGGAACTCCAATAACATAAATGGCAAATCTTTTATTTTTATGCAGATCCTTTCTAATCTTGTTTCTTTTTCCTTCCAGTCTATTTTCTTTTCTTTCTTTTTTTTTTGAAACAGAGCCTCAAGCTGTCGCCCTGAGTAGAGTGCCGTGGCATCAGGCTCACAGCAATCTCCAACTCCCGCGTCCGCCTCCCAAGTAGCTGGGACTACAGGCGCCCTCCCCAACGCCTGGCTATTTTTTGGTTGTAGCCATCATTGTTGTTTTGGCAGGCCGGGCTGGATTCAAACCCACTAGCTCGGGTGTATATGGCTGGCGTCTTAGCCGCTTGAGCCACAGGCACTGAGCCATCTATTTTCTTTTTTTCATGTTGATAAATTTCTTTTCTTTTGTTTTTTTGGCTGGGGCTGGTTTGAAGCCACTACCTCCAGCATATGGGACCTTTGCCCTACTCCTTTGAGCTACAGGTGCCGCCCGGATAAATTTCTTTTCTTTCTTTCTTTCTTTCTTTTTTTTTTTTTTTTAAGAGACAGAGTCTCACTTTATTGCCCTGGGTAGAGGCCGTGACATCACAGCTCACAGCAACCTCCAACTCCTGGGCTTAGGTGATTTTCTTGCCTCAGTCTCCTGAATAGCTGGGACTACAGGTGCACGCCACAACTTCTGGCTATTTTTTATTGCAGTTTGTCCAGGGCAGAACCTGCCATCCGCGGTATATGGAGCTGGCACCCTACTCACTGAGCTACAGAGGCCGCCTCATATTGATAAATTTCTCCTGGCCTTTCTTTAACCTTGCTCATTCTCTCCTTTGTCATATGGAATTGACTATTCAGTTTGTCCCATGTGTTTTTTTTTTCTTTCTTTCTTTCTTTCTTTTTTTTTTTGAGACAGAGCCTCAAGTTGTTGCCTTGGGTAGAGTGCCATTGCATCACAGCTCACAGCAACCTCCAACTCCTGGGCTCAAGTGAGTCTCCTGCCTCCGCCTCCCAAGTAGCTGGGACTACAGGTGCCCACCACAACGCCTGGCTATTTTTTGGTTGCAGCTGTCATTGCTGTTTGGCAGGCCTGGGCTTTGCACCCGCCAGCTCAGATGTTTGTGGCTGGTGCCTTAGCCACCTTAGCCGCCTTAGCCGCTTGAGCCACAGGCACTGAGTCATCCCGTGTGTTTTCATGTTAGCTTTTGGTTTTCAGTTCTTGAATTACCATTTGGTTCTTGTATTGTACATCTTGTATTTCTTTGCTTAGTTTATAATCCCCCAAACAGACAAAACTGTGTATTCCAAAGTCAGGGTTTTCTATGGTTTGCCTTGTATTAGGGTAGAAATCTTAAATTATCTGGAGGAATGGAAGGCCCTGTAAGTCTTTTCTATTGGATTTCTCAAATTTTTTTATGAACAGATCTTAGGGCAATACAGGATTATTCAGAGTTGTGTTCTCTAGGGCAAGTTTGTGCTTAAAATTCTCAAACTCTGTAAGTGTTATTGTATTCTCAGAGGAGAAAAGGCCACTCCTCTTGTAAAATCATCCCTACCCTTTGTTTTTGGATACACACACACCTTCCTGATATAATTTGTCTAGGATATCTTTTGTACTCTGTTGTTTAATCTTTAATGTCTCCTTATTAACCAGCTTCTTTCCCATAATGTGTATGTGTGTGTAAGTCTCAAGCTTCACTTCCAGCCTATTTCTCCCCTGCTTACACTTCAATCTCATTCCTTCTTCTTTCCCTCACAGCCCTGTGTAGCAGTTCTGTTAACTTCCTGTCCCCAGTCCCTCACATCCCTTTCACTGGACAGACTGCTAAATGACTCCCACCACTGTCACTCACAAAGGTCCCTTTGACCCCTTTCATCTTCGTTTGGGACCTATATGTTGCCTATATTCTACCCCCCATACTGCACCCCTTACCCTTCCGTTCTCTCTGCCTTGAAGATCTTTTCATGACTTCTGTGAATTTCTTTCTCCATTATAGGGTTGGTATCCTTACATCTATTAAGCAATTTTACTTCTTAGGATCCTATATTACTGTTGTTTTTTTATTTGAGACAGAGTCTCACTTTGTCACTCTTGGTAGAGTGCCATGACATCATAGCTCACAGCAACCTCAGACTTTGGGGCTTAAGTGATTCTCTTGCCTCAATCTCCCAAGTAGTTGGGACTACAGGCACCCACCATACTGCCCGGCCATTTTTAGAGATGAAATCTTCCTCTGGCTCAGGCTGGTCTTGAACCTGTGAGCTCGGGCAATCCACCTGCCTCAGCCTCCCAGAGTGCTAGGATTACAGATGTGAGCCACTGTGCCCAGCCCCATTACTGTTGCTTTTCTAACTTAGGTACCTCATGAGTAAGTTAATTTCTCTCTGAAGGCATTTTACTCTCAGTGATCCAGGTAGTTTCCCTAAACCCCTGTCTCCAGGTTGAATGTTTCTTAAATTTGTTATCCATTAGTTATCCTTCTACACCTTCTCTGTATTCATACACACCGAGCCTGCGTGCATGTATGCGTGCATGTATCATGTGCTTATGGCACTGGCATTGGGGATATACCCCTAATAGCTATAAGGGCAAATAAACATACAGTATTAGTATGTATCAGACTTTTTTTTTTTTAAGCCACAGAGTCTCATTTTGTCACCCTTGGTAGAGTGCCATGGCATCACACAGCTCACAGCAACCTCCCACTATTGTGCTTAGGTGATTCTCTTGCCTCAGCCTCCCGAGACTGAGGACTGGGACTACAGGCACCCACCACAACGTTGGCTATTTTTTTGTTGCAGTTTGGCTGGGGCCGGGTTTGAACCCACCACCCTCAGTATATGGGGCTGGTGCTCTACTCAGTGACTGAGCCACAGGTGCCGCCAGACTTCTAATTTTTTTTTTCTTTGAGACAGATCCTCAAGCTGTCCCCTTGGGTAGAGTGCTGTGGTATCACAGCTCACAGCAACCTCCAATTCCTGGGCTCAAGTGAGTCTCCTGCCTCAGCCTCCCAAGTAGCTGGGACCACAGGCACCTGCTACAGTGCCTGGCTATTTTTTAGGTTGCAGCCATTGTTTGGCGGGCCTCGCCTGGCTTTGAACCCGCCACCTTAGGTGTAGGTGACTGACGCCTTAGCCACTTGAGCCACAGGCACCGAGCCTGACTTTTAATTTTTTTTAAGAGACTGGGTCTCATTCTGTCTCTCAAGCTAGAGTCCAGTGGTCCAATAGCAGCTCACTGAGCCTGGAATTCTGGGACTACAGATGCACACCTCTATTTTTAGAGATGAGGTCTTGCCATGTTTTTTTTTTTTGTTTTGTTTTAGGTTGCAGCCATTGTTTGGCGGGCCTCGCCTGGATTCAAACCCGCCACCTCAGGTGTATGTGGCTGGCGCCTTAGCCACTTGAGCCACAGGCATCAAGCAGAGATCTTGCCATGTTGCCATGATCTAAAACTTTTTGGCCTCAAGTGATCCTCCCATCTTGACTTCCCAAACGCCTAGCTCTTTTAACCTTTACAACAACCTTATGTGGTAGGTAATGTTATTTCCTCCCCTTTTAAAACTGAGATACAGAAAGATTAAGGAATTTGTCAAAGATTTATGATTGATGTTTAGATTTAAGGGTTGGAAGCCAGATAGATTGGCTTTAGAATCCCATGTCCTTAACCACTTTATTCCTTTCACAGAGTGGTCCTTTATTCCCTGGTCACCATTCATTTTTACTAAAGTGGATCAAACAATACCCATTCTCTCTTTTTTTTTTGAAAGAGAGTCTCAAGCTGTCACCCTGGTAGAGTGACAACAACCTCCAACTCTTGGGCTCAAGTGATTTACTTGCCTCAGTTTTTCTATTTTTAGGAGAGATGGGATCTTGCTTTTGCTCAGGCTGGTCTCGAGAACTAGTGAGCTCAAGCAGTACACCCATCTTGCCCTTCAAGAGTGCTAGGATTACAGGTATGAGCCACTGTCCCTGGCTAGACAATGCTCATTCTCATTTGATTGTGTATCTTGGCCATCTCTTCAATCAAGTGAGATGAACCAGACTTACTCTTTATTTTATTTTATTTTGAGACAGAGCCTCAAGCAGTTGCCCTGGGTAGAGTGCTGTGGCATTACAGCTCACAGCAACCTCCAACTCCTGGGCTCAAGCGATTCTCTCGCCTCCACCTCCCAAGAAGCTAGGACTATAGGCACCCTCCACAATGCCCGGCTATTTTTTGGTTGCAACCGTCATTGGCAGGCCTGGGCTGGATTTGAACCCGACAGCTCAGGTGTATGTGGCTGGTGCCTTAGCTGCTTGAGCCACAGGTGCCAAACCAAACTTACTCTTTAATACCTGCATAATCTGTTGTAATTGTGTACAAAATACAGATTGTCTAGGTGTGAGGAAATGAAGGTTGAAAAGCAGAGAGGAGAAATAGAGAAGTGCTCTGACTTGTATTTGGTTTTAGGTTTTGTGTTTGAGGTACAAGAAGAGTATCTTAGTGAATCGCCCTAATTGTACCTTGTTACCCAAGCTAGACACATTGCAACCATCTTTCCTTTTTCTTTCATGATCATCACATTCTGCCTCTTACCTTTTCTGTTCATTCTACCTTTTTGTTCCTTGGTAGACCCTTAATATGTGTGTGTGTTGGTGAATGGCAGCACACAACAGGGTATTTCTGTTGTAATTTTTGGTTCTCTCACAGAGTATTTACCACAAAGCTGTGCATATAAATGGCATCATATGAAGTCTGACAATTAAGTTCATGAATTTGTCCTAGAACAAGTGCTACATGCCTCATTGCTGAGTATCACTGCAGTCATCTTCAAAGTATTCCCCTTGGGAAGTTACATATCAGTGCCAGAACCTAGTCTTTGAAACTCTCTTTCTGGAATGGCCATCAAAGCTATTGTCATATTACCTTTGATGTCCTGAATGTCATCAAAATGTCTTCCTTTCAATATTTCCTTTATCTTCAGGTAAAGAAAAAGTCACTGGGGACCAGATCAGGTGAGTAGGGAGTTTTACCAATACAGTTACTTGTTTAGTGGCTAAAAACTCATCACTCATTGCTGTGTGAGCTGGTGCATTGTCATGATGCAAATTGTTGGCCAAGATTTTCAGTTAAGATTTTCCTGTTTCAGGCTTGGCGCCTATAGTTTAACCAGCTAAGGCGCCAGCCACGTACACCTAAGGTGGCGGGTTGGAATCCCCAGCCCGTACCCGCCAAACAACAATGACGGCTGCAACCAAAAAATAGCCGGGCGTTGTGGCGGGCGCCTGTGGTCCCAGCTACTTGGGAGGTGGAGGCAGGAGACTCGCTTGAGCTCAGGAGTTGGAGGTTGCTGTGAGCTGTAATGCCACGGCACTCTACCCAGGGGGACAGCTTGAGGCTCTGTCTCAAAATAAAAAAAAGATTTTCCTGTTTCAGCTCGCCTGTGGCTCAAGTGGCTAAGGCACCAGCTACATACAACTGAGCTGGGGAGTTCGAATCCAGCCCAGGCCTGCCAAACAACAATGACAGCTGCCACTAAAAATTAGCCAGGCATAGGGCGGTGCCTGTGGCTCAGTGGGTAGGGCGCCAGCCCCAGATGCTGAGGGTGGTGGGTTCAAACCTGGTCCCAGCCAAATTGCAACAACAAAGAAAATAGCCGGGTGTCGTGCAGGCACCTATAGTCCCAGCTACTCAGGAGGCTGAGGCAAGAGAATCGCCTAAGCCCAGGAGTTGGAGGTTGCTGTGAGCTGTGTAATGCCATGGCACTCTACTGAGGGCAATGAAGTGAAACTCTGCCTCTCAAAAAAAAAAATAGCCAGGCATGTGGCAGGCACTTGTAGTCCTAGCTACTTGGGAGGCAGAGACAGAATAATCACTTGAGCGCAGGCGTTGGAGGTTGCTGTGAGCTGTGATGCTATGGCACTCTACCCGGGGCAACAGCTTGAGGCTCTGTCTCGAACGTTTCTCTATCAATGTTAACTTGATCTGCTATGTTTCTACAGTCAGCCAACAATTTTGAAGCACAAATGGATGAATTTTTTTTTTTTTGAGATGTAGTCTCACTATGTCACCCTCAGTAGAGTGCTGTGGTGTCCCAACTCGTAGCAACCTCAAATTCTTGGGCTTAAGCAATCTTCTTGCCTTAGCCTTCCAAGTAGCTGGGACTATAGGCACCACCAGGACACCTAGTTATTTTGTTGTTGTTGTAGTTGTCATTGTTGTTTTAGCTGGCCCAGGTGGGCTCAAACCTTCCAAGTTTGGTGCATGTGGCTGGCGCCATAATCACTGTGCTACGGACACTGAGCCAATTGGATGAATTTTTGCTATGTTTTTGTCAGTGCTCATTACTGGCCACCCTGACCTCTCTTTATTGATGGCACTTTCTCCTAAGGAAAAAAAAGAACATTTAATTTGTTTATACACTGCCATTTTCTTCATTGCGTTATCCTGGTAAACTTGGGACCAACATGTCCCTGATTTTAGTTCTACTCTTGCCAAGTTTAGTAAGAAATTAATGAGTGTTCGTTCATTGCTGTAATTCAAGCTCCAACATTCTTGCAACAGAACACAAAAACATCCAACAATAATGAAGGCCACTCAGTGACACTGCCACATGGCAACACGAACACAACTGTGGGGCACTGATATACCAAGGTTATGAAACCTCACTGAATTGTTTGTGCAGTGCTGCCAACATAAGTGCATGGTCGTAAGTTCTCAAACTTAATTGTCAGACCTCGTGTATGATATACCTTGACCTCAAAGAGAATCTACATGGGCTTTTTATGGACAGATGTACAAGATTTTAGAAATCATGATGAATGACTGTTGGAACCCTCAAGACCTACCCCCAGGTTCAATGATTTTTCTAGGAAGACTATCGTTTATCACAGCAAAAGGATTCAAAGCAAACTCAGTAAAGTGAAAAGGCTTATAGGCAGAACAGAGCAAGCAAACCTATCTCAAAGAAGTCACACAGCATGTACTTAATTCAAACTCCATTTGGGACTTAGAACAAGACATTTGAAATGTCTGCTAGGGAATCTCATTGAATATTCATTTCCCCGAGTTTATATTAGACACATTTCTAGCACATACCACAATTCTATACCGCCAAATAGTAGGTGTTCAGCAGAGGGCACATTGTTAGCATGACAGTTTAGGTACCTGGAGCTACATTTCATTTCTGAGAACAGTAGGAAACCTCCTGAAACAAAGTCTGGGGTGAACCTTGCAAGATCAAAGGATACCAATCTCACACCTCCTCTATTGTCTGTTTTTCACCACTTAAATAGATTCAAATGCTAAGTTCAAATACTGTAATAAACCTTAAGGAAATACTGTTTTTTATAACAACAAATCATAACTGAGATGAAATCTTAATATACCTGTAAATCATTGTAACCAAGAGACAAATTAATAGTGGAAAAATTTTTATTTTTTTGCATCAGTTTCTGTCACCCCAGCTAGAGTGCAGGGTGCCATAGTAGCACACTGCTAGGCTCAAGTAGTTCTGCCTCAGCCTCCCCAATGCCTGCTGGCTACTTTTTCTATTCTTTATAAGAGATAAGAGGTTTTGCTCTAGTTCAAGCTGTTCTCAAATTTCTGAGCTTGAGCAATCTTCCTGTCTCCACCTCCTTTCATAGTGGAAATTCTTAAACTAACCAGGATTTAACTGAGTGATGGCAAGGTACTCAAGGAAGTGTAGGGTGATGCCTGTGGCTCAAAGGAGTAAGGCGCCGGCCCCATATGCCGGAGGTGGCGGGTTCAAACTCAGCCCCTGCCAGAAACTGCAAAAAAAAAAAAAAAGTGTAATAAAAACAGTACTTGCCTGTGCTTAATATCTTACAAAGATAATGGCTTCCCTTTGTAAATGTTATATATTTCCATGGTATATATGTGAATTTCTCATCTCTTTGTTCATGCTGTTGAAAGTTCTAGACTCTGGCTGCAACAAAAAAATAATGGGATTCATAATTCGTGCATCTTTAAAAATGGATAACTTGAGAATAAAGAATATGTCGTTACAAGTTTAGTCACTTTCTTGGATGTTTGTGAGTGAGTCACTTGGAAAAGTGGGGGCCCCATCTGAGACAGCTGTCTACATAGATTTAATGCTAGAGAAATATGGGAATCTGATCTCTTGGTATATGTGCAGTCTAGAGATGTCCTTTCCTCGCTCCCCCATTGGAAGCTGCAGTACTTCTGCAATGCTCAATATTTCTGTTTTGAGGATTTAAGATATTTAATGTTTGTGCTGAGATTATTTTTGCTCATAAGCCAAAATCTGTGTTACATACCTCACCAATTGAATGGTCTTAGCTAAATAGTACGTGAGCTAATAGGAAGTTTATTTTGCCTCTCGTGGAGCAGTGTCAAGAATGTGGACCCAGCAGACACACTTTCTGCTTATACTTCCCCTTGCACAAAGGAAACTCCACTTAACCTGCCTGCCCATCTTTAGCAACATTTAAGTAAAGATGTGATATCTAGAGCTTTTCCTTCCATCTTGGGACCACAGAGTAAAAGCCAGTACAGTTTACCCTTGAGCACCACAGAGGTTAGGGGTGCTGAGCCCTCACACAGTAGAAAATTTGTGTATAATGTTCAACTCCCAAAAAACAGGACTGCTGAATCTGGCACAGTGGTAGTAAAGGCTTTACCTATTTCATTTTCATTTTGAATCCTGGATGCTGGATTCATATATCTTTTTTTGTGTGTGTGTGCAATTTTTGACAGGCTGCTGGGTTTGAACCCGCCACTTCTGGCATATAGGGCCAGCGTCCTACTTCTTTAAGCTACAGGCGCCGCCCATCTTTTTTTTTTTTTTTTTAGACAAGAGTTTCAAGCTATTGCCCTGGGTAGAGTGCCATGGTGTCACAGCTCACAGCTATCTCAAACTCTTGGGCTTAAGTGATTCTCTTGCCTCGGCCTCCAAAGTAGGTGGGACTACAGGTATCTGCCATAACACCTGGCTATTTTTTGTTGTGGTTGCTATTGTTTTAGCTGGCCCAGGCCAGGTTCAAACCCACTAGCCTTGGTGTATGTGGCCAGTGCCCTACCCATTGAGCTATAGGCACTGCCTGGATTCATATATCTTGAAATAGCAAGTAAGTGCAGCTGCAGATCTCCATCCCCAGTATAAATCAAGAAATTCATACTTTAATTGTAATGTCATGATTTTTCTCTGTTTCTTGGGTACTTCCAACATCAGTAGTGAGTGACATTTCTTTCATATGGCTCTCATGGTGTTATTCAGAGTTTACTGTATTACACTAACTATGATAAAAATAAGAAGGCTAGAGATCACTTTTATTTTTTATTTTTTTTTTTTGAGACAGAGCCTCATAATATCGCCCTCAGTAGAGTGCTCTGGCATCACAGCTCACAGCAACCTCAAACTCTTGGATTTAAGCGATTCTCTTGCCTCAACCTCCCAAGTAGCTGAAACTACAGGTGCCCGCAACAACGCCTGGCTGTTGTTGCAGTTGTCATTGCTGTTTCAGCAGGCCCAGGCTGGGTTCAAGCCTGCTTGCCTGGGTGTATGTGGCTGGCACCATAACCACTGTGTTATGGGCACTAAGCTGAGATTACTTTTTACTGTGATAGACACTGGAGAGACAAACTGCTCACTCAGAGATGATTAGCATCACATAGCATTTTTTTTAAGACAGAGCCTCACTTTGTTGCCCTCGGTAGAGTGCTGTAGCATCACAGCTCACAGCAACCTCCAGCTCCTGAACTTAGGATTCTCTTGCCTCAGCATCCTGAGAAGCTGGGACCACAGGCACCTGCTATGCCATAATGCCCAGGTTTTTTTTCTTTTTTTGAGACAGAATCTCACTTTGTCGCCCTCAGTGGGGTGCTGCGGCGTCACAGCTCACAGTAACCTCCAACTCCTGGGCTTAGGTGATTCTCCTGCTTCAGCCCCCTAAGTACAGCTGGGAGCACAGGCATCTGCCACAATGCCCAGCTATTTTTTGTTGCAGTTTGGCTGCAACCAGGTTTGAACCTGCCACCCTTGGTATATGGGGCTGGCACCCTACTCACTGAGCCACAGGCATCACACAGGATTTTAAGTGGATCTAATACTTGTGCTCACCACAATTAGCAACAGGAAGTGGATCCAAAGGTAATTATAGTAATATACTATGATGTATAATTTTATGCAGTTATGATTTGGTTACCGTTGGGGTCCCTTTGTGGATGCCACTTATCAGGGCCTGAGACTGGTTGTTCGGCCCCAGCCTATCTAGCCATGTTCTGGACAGGGACCACTATGCTGTTATCTTGCTCAGGAACAATTGCTCTTAGGTGCCTAAGGGCTATTTACTTTAGCTGAAGGGGAAAGAGAGAGAGTCTGAGAGAGTAAAGCAGTCTTCTTAGAAAGATAGATCTTCGTCTTTAGCAGAGCTTAGTGATCTTCAGCAAAAAGATGCCATGCTAGCATTTTGCAGGCAGGAAAGGAGACACAGTCAGAGTGAGCAGGTCCATGATAGGATGAACTCACTCCCAGCTGCCTTCTCCTCCTGCCTAATATAAGGCTGATCTCGTGCCTCTCAACACCACAGGTGTAGAGACTGCTAAATCCCACTCCATGCCCTTTTCACCAAGGTGTTCCATTATTGAGCTATGCAGGTGTTTTTTATAACTCTCACTCCTCCTAGCCATAGGCTATACCGGCTGCTACAGGTTACATTTCTCTCAAGTATGAATGACATCAGGTATGATTTGTGATTTTTTTTTTTTTGAGACAGAGCCTCAAGCTGTCCCCATGGGTAGAGTGTTGTGGCATCACAGCTCACAGCAACCTCCAACTCCTGGGCTCAAGCGAGTCTCCTGCCTCCGCCTCCCAAGTAGCTGGGACCACAAGTGCCCGCCACAACACCTGGCTGTTTTTTGGTTGCAGCCATCATTGTTCTTTGGCGGGCCCGGGCTGGATTCGAACCTGCCACCTTAGGTGTATGTGGCTGGCGCCTTAGCTGTTTGATCCACAGGCACCAAGCCATGATTTGTGATTTTTGATAAATTTTAATTTTTTATAATAGATTTGTGTATATTTTATGGAAGTAAATTCTAAAATAGATCAGCATCTACATATATTTTCCCATATATTTATTGAAAAACATCTGGATATATGTGGATCCAGAGTTTAAACTTTTTTTTTTTTTTTTGAGACAGTCTTACTATGTCACCCTCTGTAGAGTGCCATGGCATCACAGCTCACAGGAACCTCAAACTCTTGGGCTCAAGAGTTTCTCTTGCCTCAGGCTCCTTTGTAGCTGGGACTACAGATGCCCACCACAACACCTGGCTTTTTTTTTTTTTGTTTGTTTAGCAGGCTCAGGCTGGGTTCAAACCCACCAGCCCCAGTGCATGTGGCCATTGCCCTAACCACTGAGCTATGGTGCCAAGCCCTTAAACTTGTTTTGTTCAAGGGTCAACTGTACTCTGAAAATAATGAAGGGGAAGCTTAGGATATGCCTGGACTCTTCCTGACATTCTGAAATTTTATTTGTTTTTTGAGACAGGGTCACTATGTCACCCTTGGTAGAGTGTTGTGGCACACAGCTCACAGCAACCTCAAACTCTTGGGCTCAAGTGATTCTCTTGCCTCAGCCTCCCAAGTAGCTGGGACTACAGGTGCCCGCCACAACCATGGCAATTTTTTTTGGTTGCAGCTGTCGTTGTTTAGCAGGCCTGGGCTGGGCTCCAACCTGCCAGCCTTGTTATATGTGGCTGGCGCCCTACTCACTGAGCTACAGGTGCCTAGCCCCATTCTACAATTTTAAACTTGTGAGATAATTAAGCACAAAAATCCTTAGTGTTACTTACAATGGTGACCCTCTGATATACTTTACAATAAGGGTTTTGAAGTCACTACAGTATATTCATAGCTTCTTTTACCTTACTGACTCAGAACATCCTGGCTTACATGATACAGTACATAAAAATCTTTATATTTGTTCTACAGCTGAACTCAAAACCATTTAATTTAATCATAAGGGCCACCCACATGTGAAAAGAACAGTGTCTCTCCTCAATTTCAAAATCACTACTACCAATAAGAATAGTGTTCTCTGCATGCCACTTTAGTCACATTTCTCCACACGTCGTTCATAAACAGCATCTTCTAGGACAATAACTTCATGTCCATTCCTTTAGGTCTTGTCACAAAACTTCTCTGCTTCAAAATTAAATCGCCAGGGCTGGGTGCTATGGCTTATGCCTGTAATCCTAGCACTCTGGGAGGCCAAATTGGATGGCTTGAGCTCACTGGTTCGAAACCAGCCTGCGTAAAACTGAGACCTTGTCTCTACTAAAAAAATAGAAAAACTGAGGCAAGAGGATCGCTTGAGCCCAAGAGTTGGAGTTTGCTGTAAACTATGACTCCACAGCAAGCACTCTGCCCAGGGCCACAGTTTGAGTCTCTGTCTCAAAAAAAAAAAATTAAATCCCCAAAGGACAGGTTCCATACATTGTTTCCATTTTCATAACCATATGTATCCTCAACTCATTAAAAGCTGGACTTAATTCTCTCACCTTTATAGTCATACAAAGAAGAGGAAGAAGAAAGAAGTCACTGATGAGGACAACTAAGACTTTGCATGATATAATTCTCCATAGGTTGTTAGTTTATTTATTTATTTTTTGCAACAGAGTCTCTGTTGCCCAGGCTAGAGTGCCATAGCTCACTAACAGCAACCTCAAACTCCCTGCTGAACCGATTTTGTTACTTCAGCCTTCCTACTAGCTGGGACTACAGGCACCTGCAGCAACAATAGTTGATTTTTCTGTTCTTAGTAGAGCTGGGGTCTCATTTTTCCCTAGGCTGGTCTCAAACTCCTGACCTCAAGCAATCCACCTGCCTTGGCCTCCCAGAGTACTAGTATTACAGGTGTGAGCCACCCCGCCGGGCTGGTTGGTTGGTAGAACGCTCAATATGACTCTGTTGGTTTCTTGTCTGCATCCAGTTAATGTTGGATTGGTTCCTTTCATTTATCTATCTATGCTCATTCTTTTAATGGTCTCACCCAGTATCATGAAGTAACAATGTAAGTTAACTCCCAAATTTACATAGCCAGCCTGTAACCTTCTGCCAATGTTCAATCATAGTTGACTTGCTTATGTGACCTGGACGCTTATAGTTTCTCACAGACATTTTAAAATGATCATGTTAAAAATTGTACTCCACCTTTCCTCTTAAGCCACCACTACCTGCTGTCTCCCCTCTTCCAGGAACGACAAATCCACCCTACATGTAGTTTCTCAAAAATCCGTACATCCGGTGGAGAAGGTGTTGGGCAAAAGAAGGCCCAGGAGAGGCTGGTGAATCTGATCCCAACATTTTGGAGTGAACTCTGGCGACCTCCTTTTTGGCGGATATCTTAACTGCTCATGTATCTGTTTTCCTTATGACAGAATCCGTCTATTAGGCAACATGAGCAGGAAGTCATGTGCCCAGTGAATAGACCCAATAAGAAACTTTGCACTCACTTCGCCTGACCTAGGGTGAATGTTCCTGCCTCCTAGGCCTCAATCTCCCAGAGCATAGAAAGCGTCGTTTGGTATCGGCGACCGTGGCTCAAGTGGCTAAGGCGCCAGCCACATACACCTAAGGTGGCAGGTTCGAATCCAGCCCGCCCGGCAAACAACAATGACGGCTGCAACCAAAAAAACAGCAGAGCGTTGTGGAGGGCGCCTGTGGTCCCAGCCACTTGGGAGGCGGAGGCAGGAGACTCGCTTGAGCCCAGGAGTTGGAGGTTGCTGTGAGCTGTGATGCCACAGCAGTCTACCCAGGGAGACAGCTTGAGGGTATGTCTCAAAAAAAAAAAAAAAAAGAAAGCGTCGTTTGGGCCCTCCGACTTCTGCAGTGTGTACAAAGGCGGCCCGGAAGCTACACTTGGTCTTTAAGCTCATTAACATGTAGGAACATGCACTTCAAAAAGTACCCACGCCAGGCCACGTAGGATGAAGGAAAACTGCATAACCCCGAAGGCATTGCCTCGTGCGCCTCCCGCGGGCTCTGAGCCAATGACCGCCCAGGACAGGGGCGACTCTCCGGGAGGCAGGACTGCCTTTTCCTCTCGCAGTGACGTCATCTCCCCGCGCCGCGTCGGTCCTTTGCCTGTCTGGCATGGAGAAGAGGCCGGTTTTTACCAGGCCGCAGCAGGGAGGGCATTGAGGGGGTTGTCTCACTCTCCGCGTGTCCACTAGCGTGATACGTCCGTTCTTCCCTAACGGGTGTCCCCTGGGCGTCTGTCGGGGCCCCGACCTCTGCGCCGGCTCTCCGTCTTTAACAACTCGGACGCGGGATCCTGGGCTTTGTGTGGATTTTTCTCGGGTAAAACTGAGGCTCGGAGTGCGGAAGTCAGCCGACGTCACCCCGTCCGAGACGGAGACGGAGAAGGGCCGGGGTTCGGCCGAGCCCATCGGATCTTGGGCCCCGCTCGGTCCACAAGGTCCCAGGATGGCAGCGTCTTGGCCGGAGCCGGCGCAGGTGAGTGGACGAGGATTCTGGCCTTGGTGCTGCTCTGCTGTTTTGGGGAGGCCTCCTGGGCGGGGTGGGAGCGGAGAAGGCCAAAGGCCACTGGGTGTCTCGTTGTTGTTTATTTATGGGTAGTGGTCGTGGCTTGTTCCTTATTTCATCCGCAGTGCTCCAGCAGCGTCGGGCCTCTGACAGGGGCTCAGTCGGTGGTTCAAGGGTGAATGATCCTTCTAAGGGCTCTGATCACATGTGGCATCGATCCGACCTCGTGTTGCCTGCAAGCCCTACCCCGTTTTCTCTGGCCGACCTCCCCTAATCTTGTCCTTCTGTTTCTCCTTGGTCCTTTGCTTTTCAGACACCCATGCAGAGTTCTCTTGCATTTCCCAGCCTTTGTCCTTGCACTTCCGTTTGCCTAAGACGCGGTCCCTGTAACTGCATCCTCGGTCTTACATCCTTGTAGCCCCTGCTCAGATGTCACCTCTTAGGAGAGGTCTTTTTTAACATCAGGTAAAAGTGGTCCCTTCCCCACAGTCTGGCATTTTTCTGTAGGGAATCTGGCAATATTAAAAACACTTGCTAGATTGTTGCAGGATGTTATAGGAGCAAAGACAAAACAAATAATTAGAAAGAAATGGAGTAGCTGACCTCCATTGAGTCCTTGTTGTGGCCTGATAGACAAGCATTATACATCACCTCATTTAATCTTCAAGTCGTTTTAGTTAGGTTCTTTTGTCATTATTGTCTTACAGAAGAGAAACTTGAGGCCCCTTCTGAGGTTCAGTTACCTACCCTAGATCATTCACTGCAGCTCTTATGTATCAGAAACTAGCAACTTGTATATTTACCAGCACAGTTGATACAGAGTTCTGTGGCTGAGGACAAAAGAAACCTTTGCAAAATGAGCAGACCTACTTCCAGCAGGTGGGCTTGGGAAAGTGAGGACATAGTATTTCTGGCAGGTGGAACTGTGTGGACAAAAAATTGGCATATTGGTTATCTAAGCATTTCCCAGGGGTCCTGTATGATTTCCTGTTGGTTACTCCCACCCCCTTACCTGCTGACGCGGAAGACAAGATCATGTGGTCTTTTGCTGAATGCTCCTTCCTACTCAGCCAGGACGGACATCCTAGCCAGACAGGGTCCATTTTCTCATGGCTATGGCCTGGTATATCCTCTGTGACTCTTTTTCCCTGTTCCTGAAGTGTCTTGGCCTCATGGATACTTGCTGGGAGGACTCAGATAGAAAAAGAAGTGATGCTCCTTGTGGACTCTCTGTGGGTATTCTCAAGGCCCAGAATGAGTATTGAAGGCAATGGGAGCTGGTATAGGCCCTGCAACTTCTGTGGTAGATGCCTCCACCTCAGGTGACTTTTCAGTGAGGTGGGTGATGTTGATTGGGCTCTTCTGTGTATATCCCTGTTTTAGGTTGGCTGAAATGGATGTACAGATTTGAAGCGCTTCACCTCCTCATTAACTGTGAATGAACTTTACTGCTGGAAGAGTGTGAGGGTTATCTGAGGAGAACTCAGACCAGAGGAACTTGAGTTCAACTCCTGCCTGTACTCATAAAACATGTGAATTGAAGTGAACTAGTAGTGCTCTTTGGGCTCAGGTCTCTAAGGGTAGCATGGAGGTGATGATACTGTTGACTTTAGGGGCTGTGGCCTTTCACCCCAGTGTTCCTTTATAAACTTTTTAAAGAAAGTCTTTTGGGGCGGTGCCTATGGCTCAAAGGAGTAGGGTGCTGGCCCCATATGCTGGAGGTGGCATATAAAAAAAACCCAACCCAGCCCTGGCCAAAAAAAAAAAAAAAAAAAAAATCTTTTGACTGTTCTTAGTAAAGTGAATAACACTGTTGTATTGAGCTGTAAATTGAGGTTGAGGTTCCCAAGGTCACACCAGCAGGCATGTGTTGATTTCAGGATTTTAGTTTTAGCCTGCAGATTTTAGTTTAGTCTGGCTTATAAACTGGGAACTTTTTGTCACTTTGCCACGACCTGGAAAGCTTCTGCATGAAGTAGATACAGTGAGGACTGTCAGGTGCTGTTTTTGTTGTTACTGGTATTGTTATTATTTTTTTTCCATTCATTTGATTTCTGAGAGCACATGTCTTTGCCTCACATTCCACTCTTTTTTTTTTTTTATTGAATGGTAACTATATACATTAGTGCACTTCTTGGGTACAGTGTGGGGTTTTCACATGCAATCCGAAATAACACATTCCACTCTTAATGGTCCTAACTTTTAGTCTCCAGTGACTTCCTGCAAGGGAGGCTTCTCTCTCTTATACCCTGTGATAATCCATCCAAGATAGGATCTACTTTCTCCTTCAGCATGGCATAGATCTGAGCCCTCTGGGGCTAGTTGATGATTTGGCCCTTGGATCACTATCAGTCTTTTGCATTACTGGAGTGACAGGTTATAATCCTATTCCCCAGACCCAAGGCAAACACTGCTGCCTCTGTTTGACTTTGTAGGTGTCTGTGACCTTTGAGGATGTGGCTGTGACATTTACCCAGGAGGAGTGGGGGCAGCTGGACTTGACCCAGAGGACCTTGTACCAGGAAGTGATGCTGGAGACTTGTGGGCATCTAGTCTCTCTGGGTAAGTCCCATCCTCTCCACTGTGTGGGGCACCTTAAGCGTCCTTCATTCTACCTTCTGGCTTCAGGCCTTGCTGGTTGAAAAGGCATCAGGGACCTACTCTTCTGTTAACTCATGTTAACAGAAGACTTTTCTTTCTTTCTTTTTCTTTTTTTTTTTTTGAAACAGAGCCTCAAGCTGTATGGTATCACAGCTCACAGCAACCTTCAACTCCTGGGTTCAAGTGATTCTCCTGCCTCCACCTCCCAAGTAGCTGGGACTACAGGCTCCTGCCACAACACCGGCTGTTTTTTGGCTGTCATTGTTGTTTGGCAGGCCAGGCTGGATTCGAACCTGCCAGCCCAGGTGTATGAGGTTGGTGCCTAGCTTCTTGAGACACAGGCGCCAAGCCTTTTTCTTTCTTTTTTAAGACAAGTGTCTCACCATGTCACCCTCAGTAGAGTGCTGTGCTGTCACAGCTCACAGCATCCTTAAACTCTTGGGCTCAAGCGATTCTCTTGCCTCAGCCTCCCAAGTAGCTGGGACTACAGGTGCCTGCCACACTGCCAGGCTATTTTTTTGTTGCAGTTGTTATTGTTAGTTAGTTGGCCCTGGCCAGGTTGGAACCCACCAACTTCAGTGTATGTGGCTGGCGCCATAACCACTGTGCTATGGGCACCGAGCCTGGACTTTTTTTCTGATCTCCTTGTATTTTAGTTAGGGATGTATAAGGAAGAAAGATAGTTTGCCTTTGATAACAGGCAAAGGTGAATAATGTGTTTGGAAGTACTGGAGGGTGTTTTTTAGAAACCAAAGCAGATTTTTCTTTTCTTTTCTTTTTTAATAGACAGTCTCACTTTGTCACCCTCGATAAAGTGCCGTAGCATCACAGCTCACAGCAACCTCCAACTCCTGGGCTTAGGTAGTTCTGTTGCCTCAGCCTCCCAAGTAGCTGGGACTACAGGTGCCCGCCACAACACCCAGCCATTTTTTTCTCTTTTTTTTTTTTTTGAGACAGTGTCTCACTATGTTGCCCTCAGTAGGGCTCTATGGTGTCACAGCTTACAGCAACCTTTAATTCCTGGGTTTAGGTAATTCTCTTGCCTCAGCCTCCTGAATAGCAGGGACTACAGGCATCAGCCACAATGCCTGGCTCTTTTTTGTTGCAGTTTGGCTGGGGCTGGGTTTGAACCCGTCACCCTCAGTATATGGGGCTGGCGCCCTACTCACTGAGCCAGACACCACCCAAGCAGGTGGGACCCTTTGAGGGACTGAGATACATGTAGTTGCTAGGAGGAAGCACAATTGTGCTCTGACCATTCTATATGCCATTAAAAACCTTTGTGATGGGCAGCACCTATGGCTCAAAGGAGTAGGGTGCTGGCCCCATATACCAGAGGTGGTGGCTTCAAACCTGGCCCCAGCCAAAAACTGCAAAAAAAAAAAAAAAAATTTGTGATTTAGGCCGGGTGTGGTGGTTCATGCCTGTAATCCTAGCACTCTGGGAGGCTGAGGTGGATGGATTGCCTGAGCTCATGAGTTTGAGATCAGCCTGAGCCAGAGCAAGACCTCATCTCTAAAAATAGCCAGGCATGTGGCAGGTGCCTGTAGTCCACTCTGGGAGGCTGAGGCAAGAGAATCACTTAAGTCCAAGAATTTGAGTAGATGCCTCCACCTCTTGCTATGAGCTGTGACTCCATGACACTCTACTGAGGGCAACAAAGTGAGACTCTGTCTCCAAAAAAAAAAATTTTTTTTTGTCATTCATGGGAGAAGGTCAAAATATAAACATTAAGAGGAATGTGGAAGAAGTCAGTTCTGATCCTTGTGGATGCCTTTGAAGAGTTCAAGGTTCAGTGGAGGAAGTAACTGCAGATGTGGTAGAAGCAGTAAGAGAACTAGACTTAAAAGTAGAACATAAAGATGTAAAACTTGAATGGATAAGAAATTGCTTCTGCTGGTTGAGCAAAGAAAGTCATTTGGTCAGTTGGAATCTATCCCTGGTGAAGATATATGAATATTTTTGAAATGACAACAAAGAATTTAGACTGCTGCATAAACTTAGTTGATAAAGTAGCAGGAAGGTTTGAGAGGGTAACTACCATTTTGAAGTTTTACTGTGGGTCAGATGCTGTCAAACAGCATCACATGCTACAGAGAAATCTTTTGTGAAAGGGAGACTGACTTGATTCTGCAAACTTTACTGTTTTCTTATTGTAAGAAACTGCCAGAGGCACCCCAATTTTCAACAGCATCACCCTGATCAGTCAGCAGCCATCAACATCAAAGCAAGATCCTCCACTAGTGAAAAGAATAACTCACTTAAGGCTCAGATGAGCATTGTAATTTCTTAGCAATAAAGTATTTTTTTCTTTCTTGGAGACAGAGTCTCCCTGGTGTTCAGTGGTGTAGTCCTAGCTTACTGCAGCCTAAAACTCCTGGGTTCAAGCAATTCTCCCCCATCAGACTTCCTAGTAGTTTGCACTACAGGTATGAGCCACTGTGCCCACAATAAATTTTATTTAATGTGTGTACATTTTTTTTATAAGACAACAATGCTACTGTGCACTTAATAGACTACAGCATGGCATGAATATAACTTTTACTTGGAAGATAGTAGCTTCATTTTAAGATCTTTTCCATACTGAAGTCTCAGACTAGACTGAGAGTTTCCATCTTCCAACCAAAGTCCATGTGTCTTCTTTTGTTCTCCGTGCACAGGTTGTCCTCTGTCCCAACCAGAGTCAATCTGCAAGGTGGAGCACAGCGAGGACTTACCAGCAGTGGAGGAAGATCTCTCCCAAAGTTTCTATGCAGGTAGGAGCCAGCAGCTGGGAAGGTTGGGGTGATGACAGCTTGAAGACAGAAAGATGGCTCGGCGCCTATAGCTCAACCGGCTAAGGCGCCAGCCACATACACCTAAGGTGGCGGGTTCGAATCCCCAGCCTGGACCCGCCAAACAATGACAGCTGCAACCAAAAAATAGCTGGGCATTGTGGCGGGCGCCTGTGGTCCCAGCTACTTGGGAGGCGGAGGCAAGAGACTCGCTTGAGCCCAGGAGTTGGAGATTGCTGTGAGCTGTAATGTCAGGGCACTCTACCCAGGGGGACAGCTTGAGGCTCTGTCTCAAAAAAAAAAAAGAAATGTAGCTGGAACCAACACTTACAGTAATTGACAATTTAGATTTGTCATTTTGTATGGTTCAACTGTATTTTTCAGTTTTATAGAGCAGTGTTAACACAGCAATAAAAGTTTTTGAGTATGCCCCATAAGATACATGTTAGTATTCATAAACTATATATTTTACTCTATCAAAGTATTCACATAATATATATTATTAAGCAAAGAAAAAATTAAAGAGGAGAAGAAATGAAAATAGGCCAAGACATCTTAATATTTTCTTCCATGTTCCTAAAGGTGGAATCATCCCATATTAATGACTGCTCGACTAAAAGATTGTGTGAAATTTTTCAGTTTTCCTATAGCTAACTAAGTTGGTTTGTGTGAGAAATATGTCTTCCCAGTGTGCTTTGAGTCTTCCTTTTTTTATTTTTTTGAGACAGTCTCACCTTGTCGCCCTCAGTAGAGTACTGTAGCATCACAGCTCACAGCAACCTCCAACTCTTAGGCTTAAGCAGTTCTCTTGCCTCAGCCTCCCAGATAGCTGGGACTACAGGCGCCTGCCACAAAGCCCAGCTATTTTTTTGTTGTAGTTGTCATTGTTTAGCTGGCCCCAGCATGGGTTCGAACCCACCAGCCTCAGTGCATGTGACTGGTGCTGTGACCACTGTGCTATGGGCGCCAAGCCTGAGTCTTCCTTCCTGGTGTCTGTGGTAGCCCCCTTCTCCATCTGGTCTTTATATCTTGGTGTTTCTGGCCTTCTGTAGCCTACCTGCCTTTGATAGTTTTACTTTGTCGCCGTTGGTAGAGTGCCTCAAACACTTGGGCTTAAGTGATTCTCTTGCCTCAGCCTCCTGTAGGGGGACTATAGGCACCTGCCACAGCACCCAGCTATTTCTAGAGACAGAATCTTTTTATTTTTTGAGACAGTCTTTCTCTGTTGCTATGGCTAGAACATGGTGGCATCAACATAGCTCATTGCAATCTCAAACTCCTGAGCTGAAGCGATCCTTCCACCTTAGGCTCCTGGGTAGGTAGGACTACAACAGGCACCACCACACTTGGCTTTGTTTTTCTATTGTTAGTAGAGACTGAGTTTCACTGTTGGTGAGGCTGGTCTTGAACTCCTGACCTCAAGCAGTCCTCCTACCTTGACCTCCTAGAAATGGCAGGTTTTATAGGTGTGTGATATCACACTCAGCTCTTATCTTTTCTCTTGGTGTGTTATATACCAGGGTCATCATTTTATCTGTCTCTCAAAAGTTGGCAGCTTCTAGATGGAGGTCCCCAGAGCTGGAGTCTCTCTTGAGCTAAAGGCTTTATTAATCCAACGATTTGTCAGAGTCCCATGGTCAAAGTCTGTATGTTCCAATCTGAACTGATCTTTCCTCCAGACTTGCTGCTTCTGCCATTTTCAGTTAATGACAGATTATCTTTATCACCCAGAATTGAAAGAAGAAACCTTTGGGTCATCTCACCATTTTTAGAATCCAGTCAGTTACCAACTTACTTGAGACAGAAATGCTTCTGGCTACACATGCTCACTCCTGTAATTCCAGCACAAGGCTGAAGCAGGAGGATCACTTGAGGCTAGTAGTTTTGAGACCAGCCTAGGCAACATAATGAGCCCCTAACGCTACGAAAAATTAAAAAATTAGCTGACGTTTCAATGAATCCCCAATTTAAAAAAAAATTAGCTGACATAGTGGCATTTTGGGAAGCTGAGGCAAGGTGATCCCTAGAGCCTGAGAGTTCAAGGCTGCAGTGAGCTAAGATCGTGCCACTGTACTCTAGCCTGGGTAACAGAATGAAACCCTATCTCTAAAAAACAAAAAAATTGGGGCGGGTGAGGTGGCTCACACCTGTAATCCTAGCACTCCGTAACGGGTGGATTGCCTGAGCTCACAGGTTTGAGACTAGCCTGAGATAGCTGGATTTTGTGGTGGGTGCCTATGATCCCAGCTACTCAGGAGTCTGTGGCCAGAGAATCACTTGAACTCAAGAGTTTGAGGTTGTGTGAGCTATAAAGCCCTGGCACTCTACCAAGAGCAACAAAGTGAGACTATCTCAAAAAAATAAATAAGTAAATAAAAATTAAAAAATTTTAAAAAGACGAAAAATATTGTAACATTTGACTCTCTCTCTTTTCCTTACTATCATCGCCTTCTTAATCTTTCCCCTGTACTGTTGGAATAGCTTCTTCATTGGTCTTTCTATTGTGGCTCCTTTCCAGGCTGTGCACCAAGCAATTCATCTGAAATACAGATCTAACCATCATATCCTTGCTAAAAATTTCTCACTGATTCACTGTCACCTGCTGAATGAAGTCCAAGCTCTTGTGGTAGTAGTCTGTTCCTCTCATGTTCTGGCCCCTGTTCAGCTCAACGGCCTCATTTTTCAGCTCTCTTTTCTATTTTGGCCTCCAGTAATAACTTGCTTTATTTTGTTCCCGGTGTGCTCTTAATTTTTTTTTTTTAATTAACACAGTTATACTTCCATATGGCTTCAAGATTCTCCTAGTTCCATAATATTAGCTCAGAGAAACATCAGTTTCCCACCTCCCATTTCTCCATTCCCATAGCCATCCACTTTCAGCTGTAACTGGTTCTTCAGTGTTTGCTGCTGTATCTCTAAATTGCATGCTTGTATTGTGTTGCTTCTTTATTTTTCACATTTAGGCTTTGTCTTCTCATTGTGAATCATGAGGTGTTCTCTTTGCCCACTGTTTCCCTCCCTCCCTCTCTTCCTTCTTTCCTTACTTCCTTTTCTAGATGAGTCAGGGTCTTCCTTTGTTGATGGGGCTACAGTGGCATCATCATAGCTCACTGCATCTCAACTTCTGGGCTCAAGTGTTTCTCCTGAATGGTGAGGATTTCAGGCATGCACCACCACATCTGGCTAAATTTTTTTTTTTTTTTTTTTGAGACAGAGCCTCAAGCTGTCCCCCTGGGTAGAGTGCTGTGGCATTACAGCTCACAGCAACCTCCAACTCCTGGGCTCCAGCGAGTCTCCTGCCTCAGCCTCCCAAGTAGCTGGGACCACAGG
>CAUYTI010101979.1:0-13787 GCA_963575145.1 Galago senegalensis | reverse complement strand
TCTCTTGCTCCTCCTCCCAAGTAGCTGGGACCACAGGCGCCCGCCACAACGCCTGGCTATTTTTTGGTTGCAGCCGTCATTGTTGTTTGGCGGGTCCGGGCTGGGGATTTGAACCCACCACCTTAGGTGTATGTGGCTGGCGCCTTAGCCGGTTGAGCTATAGGCACCGAGCCAGGAATCTAAATTTTTAACAAATACCCCAGGTAGTTGTTTTTTCCAGGGGTTTTTTGGCCAGGGCTGTGCTTGAACCTACCACCCTGGGCATATGGGGCTGGCGCCCTACGTCTTGAGCCACAGACACCACCCTACCCCAGGTAATTTAGATGCAGCAAATCTTCAAGCCCATCTTGAGAAATAATGCTATATAATAGCTCTACTCCCAAATTTACTTTTCTGTAACCCCACAAAAGCTCCCCTGAATTCCAACTCAAGTACCTTTGGGCTTTTAACCCCACAAAAGCTCCCCCTGAATCCCAACTCAAGTACCTTTGGGCTTTGGGGCCCAAATTAGACACTCCCCTTGGCCAACCTCAATATTGTGTTTCCAGGAGGTCACATCTTAGTCAGGAGGAGCCTGCAGCTGCCCTAGCAGTCAGCCCATGTTGAGTGAACCCAGCTTTTGCTGATCTGGCAGGGAAAAAAGTGAAGGGAACTAATATTTGGTGCACCAACTTTGGGCCAGTGAGCCAGGTACTGTACCAGGTGTTTTCAAACATTATTTTCTTAAATTTCAAAATATTAAGAGAGTGTAAATGTTTTGGGCACATGGATAGCTTTTACAATGCTTAAGTCAGAGCTTAGGGCTCATTGAGCACAACTTTTTAAATCCCTACCACAAACCTTTCTTTTTCTTTCTTTCTTTCTTTCTCTTTCTTTTTTTTTTTTTTTTTTTTTTGAGACAGGAGCCTCAAGCTGTCCCCCTAGGTAGAGTGCCATGGCATTTCAGCTCACAGCAACCTCCAACTCCTGGGCTCAAGCGAGTCTGCTGCCTCAGCCACCCAAGTAGCTGGGACCACAGGCGCCCACCACAACGCCCAGCTATTTTTTTTTGGTTGCAGCCATCATTGTTTTTTGTTTGGCGGGCTGGGCTGGGGATTCGAACCCGCCACCTTGGGTGTACATGGCTGGCACCTTAGCCACTTGAGCCACGGCACCGAGCCCCTTTTTTTCTCTTTCTTCCTTTTCTTTCTTCCTTCCTTTCCTTCCTTCCTTTCCTTTTCTTTCCTTTCCTTTCTTTCTTTCCTTCCTTCCTTCCTTCCTTCCTTCCTACCTACCTACCTTTCTTTCTTTGCCTCAAGCTGTGGCCTTGAGTAGAGTGCCCTGGCATCATAGCTCACAGCAACCTCCAATTCCTGGGCTTACTCGATTCTTTTGCCTCAGCCTCCCAAGTAGCTGGGACTACAAGTGCCCACCACAATGCCTGGCTATTTTTTTTGTTGTAGTTGTCATTGTTGTTTGGCAGGCCATGGGCTAAGTTCAAACCCACCAGCCCTGGTATATGTGGCTGGCACCCTAGCCACTGAGCCTTTTTTTTTTTTTTTTTTTTAAGACAGAGTCTCACTCTGTGGAGCTGGGTAGTGTCGTGGCTTCATCATAGCTCTTAGGAACCTCCAACTCTTCGGCTTGAGCCTCAGCCTCAGCCTCAGCCTCCTAAGTAGCTGGGACTATAGGTGCCCTCCACTATACCCAGATAGTTTTTCTATTTTTACTAAAGATGGGAGTCTGGCTCTTGCTCTGGCTGATCTTGAACTCCTGAGCTCAAGCAATATACCCACTTCAGCCTCTTAGGGTGCTAAGATTACAGGCATGAGCCACCGCACCCAGCCTCCTATAATATACCTTGATTTATTATGCATCCTCTGCTGTAGATGAGGAAAGTGCATCTTCAACAAGCACACAGCTAGTAAGAGCTGGAATATGAACCAAATTGCCTAACTTAGTGGCTCTTAACTAAGAGAGGGGGATTTAGGCCCCCAGGAGACATTTGGTAACTTCTGTAAACACTTTTGATTGTTATAACTGGAGGATGGTGTAGCTACTGATATCTAGATTAAAGGCTAGGGACAGAGATGAACATCCTACTAAGCACAGGGCAGCCCTCTAACAAGAAATTATCCAGCTTAAAATGTCAATAGTGCTGAGGTTGAGAAATCCGGGACTCAAACCTGGGCTTTTGGCCTGGGTGAGGGCTAGGGTGTGGTTAATGAGCAGGACAAATGGGAAAGGGGCACCCCAAGGGCCTTGAGTGGAAAGGGAATGGGATTTCTATGCTCAGGATCATGGAGAGTGGGGGCAGCTGGTGAGACTTCTCGTTCTTCCAAGCTTGGCCAAGGCCCTGCTCAGTTTCTCCCAGCCTTGCCAAGTCAGTGCTGGGACTTCACACTAAGCTTGTCCTGGAGTGACCCTGATTCCCAACTCAGGGTTAGGGCAGAATATTTTCCTGGGTCTTCCTGCAGGACTTCCCCAGGCTTCTGGGGCCAATGTGTCCACCTGCAGTCTTTGAGTAGCTCCACATTAGCACCACTGTGGGAGGTGGACATGTGGGCAGGGTACTGGTGAAAGTAAAAAAAGGTGCAGCCGGCATCAGCATCTGAGAACAGTTAGAAGTGAAGTGAATGGACAAACCAAGAGGACTCCTTCAGCAGACCTCTGTCTGGGGATAAAGCAGCTTGAGTAGAGAGTAGGAGGCAGCTGGCCTGGGAAGCAGGGTTCTGATTCCCAGGTTTGCTTTCCCTGGCAAACCTTTTCCCTAGACTTGGTCCTCAGCTTCTGTGTATTGTCCCCAGTACTTGTTCCTGGAGCACCCACACACCCAGCCAGCCACCACTCTGGGTTTCTCCACACTGGCCTCCCCCCATACAAGGGAGGGTGAGTCTGAGCTGACTGTGCTGACAGGAAATACCTTCCGTTCCAAGCTCAGAACCTAAGAATTAAGGAGCAAAGTGGGGGTGGAGAGACAGTCCAGGAGTGATGAGGGAGAGGCAAGATCATACAATCAAGTCCCCCATATTTAGGGTTCCATTTCTTTCCCTCACCACCCGCGGGGGGGTGGGGTGGGGGTGGATAAAGGGATGGAGGAGGGCAGGCAAAGAGGAGGATGTGGTAACAGCTGATTCGTCCCCTGAGGTCACACTTTCCAACAATCAGCTGTTACTGGGGCGGAAGACAGGAAGTTTCCTTAAAGGCACAATGTTCGGAACAAGGGCTAAGAATTCTGGAGCTTCAAGGATCCATAACAATTACCTCGCAGAGACCTTATTTAACACAGAAAGTACTATCTCACGCTCCAGGCTCATCTCTCAGGCTGTTACCATCACCTCCAATGTGGAGCTTATGGCTCATCTCTCAGGCTCAGTTACCATCACCTCCAATGTGGAGCTTATGGAAAAGTCATGGGCCCCCATTTCTCTTTAGTGCTAGTGGAAGGGGCAAGTGATGGAGTGGGCTAGGTCCTAGGCTTGCTCCTTTAAAAAAGCAGATCTGCTGCAGCTTTTGCCAAGTCATTGGGTTCATTTCAGTTTTTGCCCATCCCCCGCACCTCTAAGGTTCTGATTGGTCCGTGGAGAATGAGCAGCCTCCTCATTGGTCTCCACCTTTAAAATCTCTTCCCTAAGTAGGCCTGAGTAAGTGAAAAGCTTTGGAGGGCGGGACAAAATGGGTATGGGGGTGGGGATTAATCATAGGTTCTTTGGGTGATTAGTTGCACTTTGGCACGGCCCATTCCTTAATTTCTCCTTGAGCCATAGGCACTACCCCCCATTCCTTAATTTCTGACCAGAGCCTTCCCTCTACCCTAAGGTGAGGATTGTGCCAAATGAATCTTTTGTTAGGAGTCTCTTAAGAGGTTCTGGGGCTCTACTGCCACTGGCTCCCCTGGTTGGGAAGGGCCCCTGAGAGTTGGACTAGGTCTGGCCAGTGAAGGCTGGGACTGAACGAGGTGAGCGATCCTCCCTTTCCCAAAAGCCCTCAGGAGTGCTTTCCGACGGTAGACTTGCTGCTACTGCCCTGGCGGCTGATATCAATCTTAAGTATTGCCCTCTCCCGCTATTTCCCCTGCCCCACCTTTCCTTAGAAAGTTACAACTTCCTGTGGGAGTCAGTTTAGGGGTCGTGCACTCATACCTCCAAAAAGGGCTATAGCCCTTTAAGGACTTCACCGGGATGGATTCAGAGATCAGTTTAAAAATGCCAACTCACACAGCGCACTGGATTCTGGGAACGAGGGTAGCCGACCAAGAACTACGTTAACCAGTATGCACTGCAAACACACACGCCTTTACTTTCTTCTGCTCTTTAGGACTCTCGTTTGACGTAGTGCTTTTCTAAGCAAGTCGCTTACGCGGGGCTGGCCACACCTTTTCATTTATTGGCCAGCTTGTGAGTTGGGGGCGTGGCTTAGTGCAATTTCGCTAAGCGAAGGGGCGGCCTCCTTGCCAATCAGAGTCTAGGTGTCGGGAGAGGCGGGATCAGAGCGAAGTGCTGGCGCCCCCGAGTGGGAGTGGTCACGTTGCCCAGCAGTGGGCGGTGATTGGCCCTGGGCGGTGCAATCGCAGCTTGTGCGTCACGACGCCGCCAGCTGATCGGAGACTGGAGCCGGTGTGCGCTGGGCGCTGGGAAGAGACAGCGCCGCCGGCCGTGGGGATCTGACGCAGTGATTTGCTCCCTTACCCTCAACAACCCCCACACCCAGCACCAGGTGGGTGTGAGCTGGCGACCCGGGCACATAGGGGGAAACCCTGGTAGCAGGGTGATGAGTGAAAGTAGGGTTCTGACGGCCACACCCTGCCTTTCCGGGGGAGGAGAAGAGGGGGCGGCGGGGGCAGAGGCGCTCTGGGGGACAGGGGCCTGGACTAGTCGGAGTAGTGTGTCAGGAGCTTTAAAGAAAGAGTCCGGGACAGTTGTGGCGGAAGGTTTGGCGAAGTAGCTATAGAAGGAGGACTAGGGGCCGGAGGGCCAGGGGCGGTTAACCTAGGCGCCCTCTGGTCTAGGAATACAGGAGCCGACTATTTTGCCTGGCGAGAATCTGGACGGAGTAGGTAGCGGGGAGGTGCTTTGCCTCTACTGGCGCTCACTGGGTCAGGGCCACTTCGGCGCCCTGGCAGGGAAGGGGTCGCTGGGCGGGCCGGCCCCTCCTCTCATTCCCTCCAGGGGATGTTATGTAAGGGGGGAGGGGAGAGGAGTAGGGGGCGGTGGTGCGGGGGGGCCTTATGCAACCCAAAGGTTAGAGTTTCACAGCGGTTGGGCGGGGGAAAGCGGGCAAGAGGAGGGCCTGGAAACTCTAACCCCCCCTCCCCACACTAACTGACCGTCTTGGGCTGAGAGAAGGTCACCTCTGCACCTCCCCCCAGCCTGTCCGGTTGTGAGGCCCCTAGCCCAGGCCTGGCCCTGACCGCCTGGGAAGCCGGCTGGCTGGGTGGGGCTCCTGGGTTAGTCATCACTGGGCTCCCTCTCTTCCCACCTCCCGGCCAACTCTTGGCCCCTCCCTGTGGCCTCCAGCTAGGCTATCGCCCCCACCTCTTTTCGGCCCTAGTTCCAGCCTCCAAATCATTTGGCCTGTCATCCTAGCTGTCAGCTAGGAGCTGTCAGAGTGCCAAAGGGTTGCTGGAGCAGCTGGTCAGAGGGTCAGTGCCCTGGGCCCACCCCGCCCTGCAGCCAAGGGCACCTGCTTGGCATAGACTCTTAGCAGCTGCTGAGTCCTGTGGGCTAAACAGAGTCCTATGAGACAGGGGAGTCAGACAGAATTGGACTGGTCATCTAGGGAAAGGAAGATAACCACAAAGTTCATGCCTCCCAAGAAGGTTTTGGAATTTGAACCCCACCCACCCCCTCCAATCTTTCCTACCCACTGAGTGTAGAAATCCCAAGGCAAGACTGCCTTGGCCCCTCAAGCTGGCATGGTCCATGCCCTTGGACTGACTGTCAGCACAGACCCGCCCTCCCCGGCTCACAGCCCTCAAGCCTGCCACGCCCCCAGCCCCCTCTCTGGGCCATGCTGCTGGGCCCGGCTTTTCCTGCTGATTCATGCGTTGGAACTGTGGGGGCGGGGCTTGGAACTTGGAACAAAGTTCAGACATGGAGGGGCCGGCAGACAGCTTGGAATTCATACCAGATGTACCCGGAATGTGAAAGCGGAATGCCTGGCATCTAAGAGTCCTGGGGAAGCTGCCCAACCACCCTGCCTGTACCTCCCTCCCTTCAGCCTCTGGGCTGCTGTCCTCTCTCTCACAGTCCCAGGAGCCTCTGCTGACCTTCCAAACTCTATACCTCCTCCCTTCCTCATTCTTTCCCAGTCTAGGCCCCCAGACTCTCCTTCCAGCTGAACTCCCTGGGAACAAGTCAGTTGGGCTGATCACTGAACTCTCATTTCTGGAACTGAGGTACATCTTCTCACCTAGTACCTGAATGACTGATGAGTGTGTCCAAGATCCCAGGCTCTGACCTTTCTGATTGCTGAGAGGGCTGGGTCCCCTGTATGGGTTGCTAAGGCAGGGGAACGAGCAGGACTGGGTTTCTCTTGCCCCCAGTTTTGGAAAGAGAAGCAAGGGAAGTCTGTTTAGACATGCTTCTTGCTCCTCATTGAAATTAACAGCTCCTGCCTATAGGCCCAGGTCAGAGCCAAGAACCATTCACTAGAAGGTTGAAGCTCTACGGGAACAAGACTTTGGTGGCCACTGGGACAGTGTCCCTGTGATATAGGCCTGCTCAGATCTTTCCCATTTTCCTTCCCCTTCCCTTTAGGAGCCTGATCCTCTCACATCCTCATCTGGCTGAGCCGCAGTAGTTCTTCAGTGGCAAGCTTTATGTCCTGACCCAGCTAAAGCTGCCAGTTGAAGAACTGTTGCCCTCTGCCCCTGACTTCGAGGAAGAAGAAGAAGAGGAGCTGCTTTCTCTATCATCTGGAAGGTGACCGAAATGGGGCTGCAAAGGTCTAAACAGCGGGGGTTATAATACCTTTTGGGAAAGGGAACCCTGTGTAGTTGGGAGAGCCTACACTCCAAATGGCCCAGCAAGAGAGCAGTTTTAGATTAGAGACACTGGCTGAACTGGGGACTAAAAGGCTTGAATTGCCCAAAGTTACTTGGTCTACATGTGACAATGGGAAGAAGTGGAGAGAAAAACTCTGTCTACCTCTTTATGCAAATTTCTTTCTTGATCCGCCTTCCTTATCTCCCATTCTTCCCTACTGGCCTTTCCAGGTATGGTCCAAAAGTAAATTTACTCTTTGGAGAAAAAGTGATACTGAAACTCTAATCTGAGCAATCATCCCTCTGCTCTTACCTTTCCATGTATTTCCCTAGACCAGCCCAGACTCTAGATTCGGGGGTACTTACTTATATCTTAGACCCTTAGACCTCCTGTCTTAGTTTCTCTACCTGTGAGATAGAGAGCCATACAGATGAATGTACTTGTGGGAATCAGAAGCCCACCTGTGCACATTCAGAGCTTGGGTTCTCCTCCACATGTGGATAAGAATAAAATACCTTTCACATGAGTTTTTGTCCATTCCCCATCCCTGGCACCATAACTCCAGGAGTTGGGGACCAGGGGGAGTTGGAGGGAGGAAATGGGGTTAGACTAAGGTGAGGGACTAGAAAGATGGGTCTCTATACTGGCTTCCCATCAGGCAAGGTCCAAGGAGTCCCCTGCCATCCAAAGAAGGATGGAAGCCCCAATGGCATTCTTGTTTCTTTTTTCTTTTTTGAGACAATGTCTCATTTTGTCACCCAGGCTAGAGTGCAGTGGCATCATTGTAGCTTACTACAACCTCAAACTCCTAGGCTCAAGCAGTCCTTTGCCTCAGTCTCCCAAGAGTCGCTGGGATTATAGGCCATACTACCATGCCTGACTAATTTTTCTATTTTTTGTAGAGAGGGGTCTTGTTCTTGTTCAAATTGGTCTCAAATTAATGACCTCCCAAAGTGCTAGGATTATACCGCCCAGCCCCCTGATGGTACGTGGTGCTGCTCTATTTCTTCCCTCACTTTGCTTTCCAGATGGTATGTAAGACAGCTCAGTCCTGTGCAGGCAAGAAATTCTCCTTTCCACCAACCAGGACAGCTAAATTATGGGACATGATCCCCTTTGAAGCATCAAGCACTGTAAACCTCCCACCTCTCACTCCTGATCCATTCTTATTCTTGGGCTTAGGTATTCTGATGTGGTTCAGTCTTGGCCCAATCTCCCTACCTGAAGGTGGCCAAGTTCACAGGTTATAGGAAGCTATCTATTCTATATGGTGGGAAGAGATGTGCAGGAGTTCTACCTTATTCTCCATTTATGAGAAACTGAAAAGATGTAGAGGAGAGGAGATAATTAACCCCACTCCTCTTTAGCTTAAGCTGAGGGGCATGATGTATGTGGGACAGCAATAGAGGAGGTAGACTGAGTCTACTCATAGGCTGTAACAAAGATTGGTGTGTTCTTGGACATTGCCTCTGTCATTTCTTCCCTTCTTTGCTTCACTGGCCAGTATTTCCCTCCAGCCCTGGGAATATGGCTTTGCCATCTTCACCCATCATGGTGAGGAAGGGCAGCCTGGGAACACAGAGACCAGTGAAGGACCAGACCTGGAGAACACAGGGCCCTATCTGGACATCCAGCAAGGGCACCCATAAAGCCCAGGAGCATCCCAAGAGGAGAGAAAACAGCCAGCCTCTGACAATGACTTCACTGACCAGTTCTCTCCAGTCTTTCTGCCCCCTTCAGAGATGGGGAACCATAGCAAAGCATCCTGTGACTTCACCCTCCTACTTCTACCTTATTCTCAGCCTGTAATTTTTACATAAGCAGCCTCAAGGAGCAAAAGCCAGCTGTGACAGGACATAACAGGAAATTCACAACAAACTCAAATGGATAAAACAATGAAAGAAATGTATGTTTCATTAGTAATTAAACCTAGCTGAAAGTATTTTTCCTTTAGCAAACTATAACAGAAAAAGGACCTAACACTGGCAAAAGAGTCCTGAAATAATACTCCCATACATTGCATGTGGGAGTATAAATTCATACAGCCTTTCAGATGGCATTTTGGTTATATGTATCATATACCCTAAAAGCTTCCCTGTCCTCTGACCTAGTCGTTGTGTGTCAGGGAATTTATCCTAAGAAAGTAATTAAGGATTTACTTATAAGACGTTCATCCAGCATTGCAGTAGTCAAAAATGAGAAGCAACTGTTGATTGGGAATTCATTCCTTTTCTGCTATAATGAAAATTTGCAATCAGGATTGCTTAAGTAAATTATTGTATATCCGTCCATATGGTAGAGTACTGCACAGCTATTAAAAGTCATGTGGAAGAATATTTGACTAGAAAGAAAAATGCTCTTTGAACATTAAAAAGGTTATAAAAGGAATATATATTATGTGATCTCAATTTTATTTTTAAAAATATGAATATATACTTGTATTCATAGAACAGATAAAAAAGACTGAAGACATACTCAAAGATGTTAATAGTGGTTATCTTTGGATGGTGGAATAAAGTAATTGTGACTTTCCTGTGGTCTTTCTGTAATTTAAAATTTTCTACATTAATTATATATTCTTTTTATAAAATAAAATTCAAATGATCCAGTGAAATGTTTTCCAAAACCTTTGAAGAAGTGGGTGTAGAAGAATGAAGGGAAGCCCCCAGCCCTTTAGTGAGAATGTGTGGTTTTATGTGGGCATCTGTTTTTTATGAACTTCATTCCTTAGGAGTAGCTGGAATCCATGCTCCTGGTGCACAGGAAGTAGCTCTCTGAATTGCTGGCTGTCAGCCAGCTAAAGAGGTGTGGAGTGGAGTAAGATGAAAGGAAAACAGTAAAAACCTGTCACTCTCTTCAGGGGATTAGGGGCTGGGGGAGGATTTTCCTCACAAGGCTGCAGGGCTCTAGAATCCTAACAGTCCTACTTACAGGAGGATGAGTTTTGTTTTTCTCTTCCCATTCTATCCCAGCAACAAAGAGACCCTGTGTTAGCTTTTTTTTTTTACACTCATAGATGAGATATTTTCCCACTCACCCAACAGGTACTAAGCCCTGGGAGAGGGGAGGCTTTTTAATACTATAGTGGTGCATGATTTCCTCCCTAATAAGGGTCTTGTTAGAGCAAAAGAAAAAGGTTGGGGCAGCGACGGTTCTCAGTGGGTCACTGCAGCAAAATGGGGGCTGTTGTTCCATTTGAGAGGTATTAAGGGGTCAGTACTCCTGGAATTATGGTTTACCATGATGTTAAAAGGCCTGGGACACCTCAGGAGGCAGAAGGGTGGCTACAAGGAAGTGAACCGCCTTATCCCCACGTGACACCGGGAGGGATGGGTAGGGTGGGGGCGATGGTTAGATTAGGCAAGTGGGAATGGGTTGCACTTGCCTCCACCTTCAGGGATGTGAGGGCGGGTGAGAAAGACGACCAGTAGGTGAGAGGTGTGGGAATAGGAGGTGAAAGTTAACTGGGTAGGGCCCTCAGGGGTGTCGGGTGAGATGAAGCTAGCGACCCATTTCTGGAACTCCCAAGGGTTCACACACACGGAATTGGGGGAAGACCAATCTTAATAGCATCCCAGAAGTCCTCTTGAGAGCCATTGCTCAGCTTGGTGTCCGGGAGCCCCCAAATAGCTATTCTGGCTAGGGCAGGACGCCATCGGTTGCTGTGGCTCTCGGGGCGGTGGCCCCACAGCTACTCCAATCGCCGCCCGGCCCAAGAATGGGGCGTGGACAAGCCAGGGAAAAGTTCCCGCAGATTCTGAAGGCTGGGCGGGTGCCGAAGCCCAGGGATCTAGTCCTGCTGGGAAGCTTGTTCACAATCTCTGCAGGGGACCTCGGATGCTTCCCTGCTGAGAGCGCGCGCACCGTCCAAAGAGCCAGATCCGGACTTAGCCCGCCAGCCAGGCCATGACGCCCTCAGGGCTCCTGGTGACTGGGGCCTCCTTTGCCGTGTTCCGGGGGCTGCACTGGGGGCTGCAGCTGCTGCCCACGCCGGGATGTGCTGCTCAAGACCGTTGGAAGTGGCGGAACATCTCTGTCTCCCTGGTGCACAGCCTGCTCGCCGGGGTCGGGGCGCTGCTCGGGTGCGGGGCTCCAGAGTTCCAGGGGATCAGGGTGAGGGCGAGGGAGGAAGGCTGAGGTTAGAAGACCCAGCAGCATCTTCAGAATCGATTCCAGACCTTCAGAGTCTGAGGCTGGGCTGGGGACATGCCCGGCAGGGGAATGGGCCCAGGTATTCAATAGGGTGACCATGGCTCCCCCATCTGCCCCAGGCTGTTGCTGTACCCTCAGATGGCTGCCGACCCCATTCATGCCCACCCGCCCTGGGCCCGGGTGCTGGTGGCTGTGTCTGTAGGTGAGTCTGCAGGGAAGGCTGGTCCAGTGAGGGCGGGTGGGGGGGGACTTGGAGGAAAAAATTCAAACCGTGTTTTTTTCCCACTCTCACACCACAACAATCCAAATAGACTTCTGTGGCCAAATGTGGGGGCGTTTTCCTCCATACACCAAGCGGCAGACACTAGTTGGGTGTCCTTTGATTCAATTCCGACACTATCTGCCTGAAGATAGCCATCAAATCCTATAGTGTGAGGGCTCAGTCCTCCCTCTGTCAGACACCAAGTAGCAAGTCTGAGCCTCTGGAACTTCTGACCGACTGGCTGGAAGATGGGATTCACAGGACTTCCTCTCTGGGTTGGATTAATTTACTAGAGTGGTTCACCCAACTGGGAGAAACAGTTATCTGAACCTCCTTGTATTCAGCTCATTCAGCTGTCCAGAAGCTCTCCAAACCTAGACCTCTAGGGTTTTTTTTTTTTTGGAGACAGAGCCTCAAGCTGTCACCCTGGGTAGAGTGCTTTGGCATCACAGCTCATAGCAACCTCCAACTCCTGGGCTCAAGCGATTCTCCAGCCTCTGCCTCCCAAGTAGCTGGGACCACAGGCGCCCGCCATAACACCTGACTATTTTTTTAGTCGAAGACATCGTTGTTTGGCGGACCCGGGCTGGATTCAAACCTGCAAACCTGCCAGCTCAGGTGTATGTGGCTGGCGCCTTAGCTGCTTAAGCCACAGGCGCCAAGCCAACAGTTTCTTTTCTTTTCTTTCTTTCTTTTTTTTTTTTTTTGTGGTTTTTGGCCCGGGCTGGGTTTGAACCCGCCACCTCTGGCATATGGGGCCTGCACCTTACACCTTTGAGCCACAGGCATCGCCCACCACCTCTAGGGTTTTTATGGAGGCTTCATTATGTAGGCATGACTGACACCCTAGCAATAGAAATGTGAGTGGACAAAAAGTGCGTGATTTAAATCCAGCAAGGCCTGCCTGGTTCAATTCTTCCCAGACTCTCTGTACAGCTTTCCTTATTCTGTGCTTTGGAGCAGAACCTTCTCTGGTATGAGGGTCTTAGGGATCCATAATCAGATTAGAGTCCTGCCCTGGACAGATAAAAGGAGGGCAGGAAAAGATCAGAGAGAGAGATTCTGTCTTACTGTAACAAGGGCTATGAGAGTTATGAGCCAGGAATCATGGATAAAAAAATATATATACATCTATTTCTCACAGGGGAAGCCTTCCATCAGTAATTCTAAGTTCTCTTCCCCCTTCCCCACAGGGAATGTCTATGGAAGCTTTACTGAGGGAAACTAAAGACCTGGGAAAGTGGGGGGAGGGGGCCGGAATCCTCTCTATCCTGTATACCTATTCTGGAGAATCTTAACATCTCTTTCCCCCTCCCCCCAATCCCCACAGGTTATTTCCTGGCGGATGGAGCTGACATGCTGTGGAACCAGACCTTGAGACAGGCCTGGGAACTTCTCTTTCACCATTTGGTGGTGAGACTCTGGGGGAAGACCTCAGGCAGGAAGGGAGGCCTGGGGTTCCAGGTCTCTCTTCAACTCCCCATCCTCTGACTTCCCAGAGCATCTCCCACCCCAGCCATCATTTCACCTTCTCAGTCTTAAGCTGAATTAGGGGTGGGAGGGTGACTACTGGCCACAGTTGGGAATCTGGGCACTGCCTAAGGATCTGAGTCCCTCACAGGTGTCCAGCTGGTCACAGAAGTGTTGACTACAGAGCTTTTCTGAGCAGAATTAGGGATTCCATAGTCAACATTGTGTATAGAAGCCTGGAATGGCAATTGAGGGAAGGGGCATCTGCCAGTTCCCTCATTTGCCAAGGGGACTGGCAAATGCCCCTTGGCCAAGTCAGCTTCCATCGCATGGAAGGGCTATTTTAAGGCCAATCAGGCCTCCAAAATAAGGGTAAGCATAAAGGTCAGTTCTAGGCCTATAATCACAGCACTTTGGGAAGCTAAGGCCAGAGGATCACTTGAGGCTAGGACTTCTAGACCAACTTGAGCAAAACAGTGAGACTTTATCACTAAAAAAAATAGAAAAATTAGCTGGGCATAATGGTATGTGCCTATAGTCCCTACTAGTCGGAGGCTGAAGCAGGAGGATCACTTGAGGTCAGAAGTTTGAGAGTGAAGTGAGCTAGCATGAGGCCAAGTGTAGTAGCTCACATCTGTAATCCTAGCACTGTGGGAGACCAAGGCAGGCAGATTGCTTGAGCTCACAGATTTGAGACCAGCCTGAGCAAGAGCAAGACCCCATCTCTAAAAATAGCCAGGCACTGTGGCAGGCACCTGTTGGGAGACTGAGGCAAGAGAATTGCTTAAGCCCAAGAGTTTTTTTTTTTTTTTTTTTTTTTGAGACAGAGCCTCAAGCTGTCCCCCTGGGTAGAGTGCCATGGCATTACATCTCACAGCAACCTCCAACTCCTGGGCTCAAGCGAGTCTCTTGCCTCCGCCTCCCAAGTAGCTGGGACC